>OMOT01089019.1:0-11728 GCA_900312575.1 Acanthochaenus luetkenii | reverse complement strand
AAAGCATCTTCTCCACTGAAGTGTCCTTGAGCAAGATGCTACAGGGGTGCCTACCCTGACCTCTGACCTCCCTGGAGGGGACAAGCAAAAAGATAGTTTCGCTACAGGGATCAATTAAGTACTTTATTAAGATAAGATTGCACTTTATTGATCCCCTAGGGGAAATTCAGGGGAGATGGTCATGTGCTTTGAGGTATTTACAGAGGCATTAAGTAAACCATGACTTTTATCTATCTCTATCTGCGACCAAGGAATTGCAACAACATCAACAGGTCTCTGTTAAAGCTTGGCCTGTAATTGTCACAAATAATAAAGTCACATTATCACAACAGGGATGAGTAAGCTAGCTAATTAGGGCAGAGATCCAACAGAAATGTCTAGTGAAGAGGTCATACATAACCATTCAACATACTGGAATAATAATACTGCTCTGTCATTTGTCATTTCACAAAGGTGCTTCTTGCACCTTTAAGTTGTAGTAAATATAAACTCGTAAGTATCCATGTAAAATAGATAGATGACTCACTAGAAACAGTAAATAATGAGACGTCACTGACAAGCCTTTATGAATGAAGGCTCAGTCTCACAAGTGTACTGTCCTGTGACTGTTGAAATCTAACATAGATCTGTTTCAAAACGTATCTGATCTAATCTCAAGGCGATCAATCCAGACAATACAATTAGAAGAGGAAGGATGGGACAGAGGTTTGTTTACCACATCTAATCAAGCTGACAGGTATTAGGAGGGGCCAGAGGAGTCAATTTGTCAGGATACATCCTGCGATAAGGAGGAAAGGGAAGAGAAGAGCTCTTCTTACCGTCATCAATAGGGCTGTTTGTCTCTTCAGCCGGTAGCCCCCGTCCCAAGTGCTTTTCACACACTGGGAGAGGGACTCTAAGGGAATAGGCAATGCCTTGTGTGTCCCCAGATTACATCGTGTACAAAGTGAAGCACTATGGCCAGCCCGGTCTCATGAAATGTTGTGAAACGAGCATTAAAATGCAAATAATATGCTCCATGCAGAAAGTGGGAAAAATGTGTTTCCATACCATGAAAGGATTCCATCACGGAGACTCGACTAGAAATAGGCAGTAGTTTGACATGTAAATAGCGTAGTGGAAAGTAAGGGTGTTTATGGCATGGTGGGGGATGGTGTACTTTGCCTTCAACTCTGACTACCCCGGTTTAATTCCCATCTCATGTGAAGTTTTCTACTGTGAGTGAAGTTTTTATTTTCAGCAGTAGTTTTTCTAATTTAACCATGACTAAAACCTTACCTTAATCTTAAAGGACAATACCGGTGTCATTTGGAGTTATAGCCCATTTACTACATCTAGTTTACAGTGTTAAACCCAGCTTGAATATAACTGTTAACAAAGATGGCCTAAATAAAAAGCTATAGCTGGCTAAACCTAACTCTAACGTTAACCCTAACCTGAAACAAAGTTGTCTTACTTGTCTAAACTTAAACATTTAGCTAACATTTTCATTTAAACGCTGCACAGAAAACACTAGAAAACCTTTCTAACTTCTGATTGGGTGGGCAGCCTACAGCCCGCCTCCAAAGTTGCCCACTGCCCACAGAGCTCTGAAGAGACCCGTCCGCTGCACAGTGTCTCTCGGAGCATGCAGAGGGGGAGGGGTGTTGCAGAGTGATGCAACCCTGCATTTTGGATTTAAAAAACCTTTGAAATCGATACTTTTCAAAAGGAGCCGATACCAAATGAGTCGCATGTGAGTATCAGCGCCACAGTGTCGACCCGCCCGTCCCTATTGTGTCAACCCAAACAGTTTTGAAGGTCGCCTAAGAATGATTTGATATAATATTTTGCATCAGGCTGCTTTGAAGACTGAAACTTTACCCCAGCTACTATTTAAAGATATAGACCACTCAAAAATCTAACTTTGTCAGCTGTTTTCTAACCTTGAAAATAATCAAATAGAAAAACCGATACGATATCAGGTCATGTATCACGGGATGTTTGCGCATTCACGCCACACAGGCCAACAACAACAGGTGCAGTGCTAGTGGAGAGTGTAACGTTAATCAGAGCTATTGTCAGCAACTTGGTAATATTTTCCATTGGAAAATCCCACCTGTAAAACAGTGATGTGTGCAGTATGCAAGGCTTTGGTTTCGAGGTGTGGCACTAGTGTTGTCAAGAACCTGCCATTGTTCTTGAGATTGTGAGCAATACTAAGTGTAGCCTGAATAGTTTAATTAATGGTGTCTGATAACAATATCATTTAGAGTTAGCTTCGATTTGAATTAGACAATGGGACACCAAATAACAACAGATCTCATCTGAAGGACTGAATTCAAACACAGACAATGAACACAGGAGATGACGTCATGCAAAGGAATATATTTATTACTAAACTAAAACACACTCAATAATCAGGTCAAATATATACATATAAAACATAGAGGAAGTAGATCTTATGATTGAATAGTGGTGATGAATGAGTAGCAATACCTTCTCTAACCTCTGGACAGCCTACCGCCCAAGTTGCCCAACTATTATTTCTACCAGCCCACCCTAATACAGCAGGCTGACCCCGGCCCTGTTCAACACGTTAAAATGGTATTGCCATATAATCCTTTTGTGGTGGAGGAATGTAATCATCACATTATTCATGTCCACAACATGTCATCTGCATTTCAGAGTTAATGCTCATTTCACAACATTTTGTGAGACTGTGTTGCTATGGCATATACACACTTCAAGGTCAAATGCAGAGTTTTAAGTTCACCATTGATGCAAAATGTCTTTGAGTACGCTCATGTCCTAGTGGACCTCCTGTGCTCGGCAGCACAGCTTGTCACGTGCTCTGTGGACTGACGGGAATCTGCATGGAACTAAATGAGGAAATACCCCATAAGTGGTTATCTCCGTCAAAGCCTTTGTGCATCAGAAGATGGCCAAAAACAACCAGTCTGTTTGGCAGGAGCTCTGTGGCTGTACAGCATTTCATATGGAGGGTTGCTTGACTGAAGGTTGTCATGGCTAAGAGTGACTAATAGTAGTAACTTCAAACACTAACACTGAATATGAGATGCATGTGAACTTTAGGAACTCTGTGCCTGCTTGTGTTCCAGAGTTACCTCCTTTTATTATAATAATATGTAATAACATTGTAGTAATGCCATGTTCTCCCTTTTATGAGTACAGAGAAAGAAACTGAAATTAAAAGTTACCACTAGATTTGTCCACAGTTTGGCTTATAGCACGGGTTATTCATCAGGTCTGTTGAGCGTTGAACCATGTCTACATGTGATCAGCAGCGCTGACATAGGAGGAAGGGTCAAGCTTTTAGCGTAAAGGTCCATCTTTCCTTTCCTTTTTTCATTGGAAATCCTATCCCACAACTTCCTTGGTGGCTTGTGGTGATTACCTGAAATGTGATAGTGATCCAGTGACATTGTCACACTGCCTCAAGACACAGAAGTTAGCATGATTTGTTTTGAGCAATAATTGCAAGGTGGCAAAATTCAGAATAAGAAGCATTGGCAAAATTGGAAGATTTCAAATTAGCTAATAATTGGATTTGCTCCTACTGCACGGCATTTTATAAGCATTTGATAAGTGCTAAGACTGACCTGCACATAACAATCAATAAACTGTTGACTATGCAAAGTGACACAAGTTTGGGAGATGTTTGCTCACTTAGCAATTAAGTTGAAATATGCTCTCTTCCTTTTATGCCATGCCAATAACGCTTGTGAATTGAATTGAAATTAAATAAACTGAATTGAACACACAAGGCCGTTTTAATGCAGCTTTTGCTGTCATTGTTGTATTTGTTGATTTTAACAAATGGATCTCTTCCCCCCCCACTCACAGTAATCCAGCATTATTGTGTTGACGACCCTGTTTCTACATCTACAAACTGCATGTGCATTGCGGTGCTGTGGCTGCTATTCTGTTACACTAAAGTGGATTATATGTAACCAAGCTTACTCTCTCAAACGCTTCAGTGGTTTTCCTACGATCAGGTGCAGGATGAGTAGAAGAAAGAGAGATGGGCACTTGTCACTCCTTCTGAGGACCCACTGTGTAAGGAGATACAGGGAGTCTTATATGCTGATATGAGGATAAGTGTCAAACAAAGACTTATCGGTAGTTTTGAACTTGTGCAAGACAGCTGACCTTTGACCTTGTGGTGCCTCACCTGTTTGACCTCTGTGATCTAATTTGTGATGTTTGCCCTGATCTTGAGAGTTCCACACAAGCTGAATGGCTTGCTTTGTCTGCTTTCCCCCAGGACATTTCCCAATTTGCACCCTTTTGATCTCTATGACAACCATAAACCTGTTATTTCCAGACAATGCAGCACATCAAAACAGTTCTACATAATAGCGTCTCTCGTGGGAACCGCAGAAACCTAATATTCTCAAAAACAGGTGCTACAAAGTAGAGCTACTTCACCCACAACTCACCCACAGCTGAATACCTGGCTTGTTTTAAAATATTTTTGTAGGGTAATGCAAGTTAGGTTCACTGAATAAAACTGAACTCAGTAACTGTATATCATAAATTGGAAGCCAATTTTTGTTCACCTGTACCAGTTGTAAACCATATGTCACTGAACATGGCGCTTGATTTTTGCACAGGAGTTTTCCACGACTGAGACAATTACAGGAAGCAGGGGGGGGGGATTTCCACCCTTACTGACCTTTACATAATAAAAACACCACGCATTTAAGTGGATGAAAACTTTATTTGATACAGTTTGAAGTTGCTGTGCAGTTGGCCTACCATTCCTGCAACAGTGGCTGAAATACTCCCAGCTCCTCTGGAATCTTTGGATGACACTGGAAACGGGTCAGCGGAGACTAAAAACAGACGATGGCCCTCCAACAGTCATTGTCTCCCGTCTGTCACACCCTTCTCTCTCCCACACAGCTGTTTCACACGGGGCACATGACAGTTGGTTGCAGGGAACGTGCACATTACTGAGGTCAGAGTGGTGCGGAACCACAGAGAACTGTGGGAAACCCCAGGGTGGGAGGCGATGGCAGTGATGAGGAAGAGATAGAGGACAGTTGATGGGCTAACAGTAATCTGTCAGCTCTTGAAACAACACAGACTAATGGTCAATCCCTTTCTGTTTCTGTTTCTCTTTTCCTTTTTCTCTGTTGCAAACAAGCACACACACACATACACACACACACACACACACACATGCATACATGCGGATGTGTCCAAACACATATACAGTTTTAGTGTGGTCCCTCTCGCCTTCCATGAACCATTGGTGGCCTTGAATATTTCCATGGTGGACAGCTGTGATCTAAATATACAGAGAGACTTCCTACCTTCAGGAAAAAGAATCAGATCCTCCCGCCAGTTTCCTGCAAGAGCAGCCTTCAGTGACTAAATAAAACAACAACATTACACACGGTGGCAACATCCAGACAGCCAAGGGCAACCAGGTCAACGTTTGTTTAGATTTTTTTTGATTCATCATTCATCAGATTACAGCCTACGCCTACAGCCACGTCTGTGATTCCCTCTGTTGCCTCTGTTGCCTGGTAGTAGACTGCAGGCTCGGTTGATATACACTCCCACTGTCAAGGCTCTCTACACCTGTCTGGGTAACATTCCAGCACTCACAGCTGACAAACGGACAGCTTCTCCGTACCGCTGCGGGTCCGCCGTTCTTCAAATGAACGACTCATCGGTGTTGGCCGATTTGGTTGTGGCTCCCAGAGTCAATCTCACGGCAACTGATGGCGATCTGAGACACAACTGTGCGGCTTTGAGATTGAATATCTGGAGCTGTGTTGCAGAATGTGTCCGTCGGCAGCAGTCCGTATCTGTGCTGAAGTTATGTAAGCCGTGAGGAAGGATATGGAGCTCATACGATATCAGAGGGCCTCTCTAAAGAGCGCGCATTCAAATACTGCAGGCTGTGGCCACAACCGTCCTTGCACAAATTATATTTTCTCATGTCATTAATCATTAACTTTTGAGGGAGATTGAGCATCATACTTTATATCAGAGGGCTGTGGCCTGTGGAGCATGTCACTATCCATCAAACACGTACTCAAGATAAACGTCATTGTACTGGACGTGTAGACCTTGTGATGAAGGCTGACTTTTCCCTACAAGGCCCTGGACACACACAGGTCCGCTGCTCAGTAGCTGACGTAGGCCAGTGTCCGGCCTGGGCTGAGCGGCCAGTTGCCTGTAAATAGGTTCTCCACTGTGTCACTCCGACTCCCACAGCAGCTGGTTCCGCCTATTGTTCCTTGCTCCCGGAGAAAGCGTCACAAGCCACCGTGTGACACCTCTCAAGGGTGTCCCCAGAGTGACCCAGTGCACCTCTTTCACACCGTTCATCTCAATATGTCGTGAAAATGGACCCTGCAACCTTCGCTGAATGCATAATGTATGAGACAACACAAAATGCCACTAAGATGCCTGGCTGAGCCTCTGTAGCATAAGGGTGCGATCACACCTGCAGTTTCTTTGGTCCAAACTATAGTGGAAAAGTTTACTTTGTCGCATTTTTGTATTTGGTTTGTTTTTAATACCACACTACCCAATTTCAAGTGAACCAGGGCTTGAAAACAAAAGTTACATGGACTCACAGGTAGATTGCTTATTGGACAGAGTTTTGGTAACCTGTCATTCCACCAGGTGAGAGATCTTGGTGGCTGGGAGGAGTCAAAACGAATCTGATCCCAGTTCCTGAAAGTTTAGCTCAGCATGATGGACTTGTCTGCACTCTTTGCCTTTCAGGTGTTCACACCAATTAAGAACACGTGAAGAAATAATAGAATGGAAGCATCAGGTGCGACTACGGCTTGTCTTTGTTAATAGTGTGTCCTTGGTTCATTTTGTTATTCTTGTGCATAATAAACTGCTGGCTATCATGTGTCAACATCTGTCTCCTTATACTCATGAAACAGGGCTACTCAACTGGCGGCCTGCGGGCCGAATCTGGCCCCTCAGTCATTTCACATAGGGCCTTTGATTGATTCTGAGAACTAATTAAACATTAGTTTAAAAAAACAATCATAATTCATTTATCCTGTAAAAATGTGTGCACCTTAAGTACATTTCAACCAATAACAGAATAAGTTAGTCCTATGTGCTCTAGCACTGGGTAGCTAGCTTTCCAACTAAAATGTTGCTCTGTAAAACAGTGAGTGGACAGAGTATGTTTCTATATTCATAATAACAGGCCTAGTAGCCTACCAACGATGCATCATCCCTTGATTAAATGCATTAATAATTTGCAAAACTTGCACCGCAAAGAAATTCTGTTGATTGTTCCTTGTTATGTGCATGCTAAAGAACTTGGATCAAAAATTGGAGATAAACAAACATGTATGTCAATTTCATAATAATTGAATAGCCCTGCTATATATAATATCACCTTGCATTTTGGGGTCATTTCCTGTAGTTCACTCGCAAGAGGCATTTTCAGGCAGTTATTTGGTGCCACCCGAGTTTGAATGACATCGTTCTCACCTCCCCAAATGAACCGAACAAAAAGCTCCGGAGTTCAAATAAACCACTCCAAACTTGTTTGGTGTGAACTAAGTGAGCTGTTAAAAAACATTCCCATGCCAGACTGCAGGGTGTCGTTTATATGACAGCGTCCGTGCCAAAAACACTACATAGGCTATCATATCACACACCCCGTGAAGGTGACGTGGAGAACGTAAGCATCAGACAAGGTGGTGAAACCTCACCAGTTCATTGAACAAAACTATTCTATACCAGATTTACAGTGTATGGGTGTAGCGAAAAGCAACACCTGCAGAGGAGAGGACTTTGAGAATGAATCGCTGCAAATGGAGTCCTTCTGGCTAAAGAGATTAGAGGGCTTCAATAAAGAGCGAGCCTTTGTACAATGTTTGTAATCTCTCCATTGATAAGTTATCGCTCCTATGTTTTCTGAGTTAGGAGGACTTTACTGTTAGTACTGGGTTTGTTAGCAACACCGATTAACAAAAACGTTTCATGATTTTTTTGGGTCATCATGTTTGTAAAATAGTCGCCTGGATTTAGAAATGGCCTGGACTGACGTTTTCCACGATGACCATTGACAAATATAACCATGTTGAATCCATATCTGAATGCATTTATTGTAGTGTACCAGTAATGAACTACTTAACCTCACCTTCTCTATTGTGCTCTGTGGGTATTTGGTGAACAGCACCTGATTGAAAACAGCTGGACTGCTCTCCTGACCATTAAGAGTGTTTCCTCCGCGCTGCTAATCGTGCACAGGACGAAACGTTTCTGCTGTGCACGATTTAAAATGATGCCGATAGAAAGAAAAGTCTAGAAATGTGTGAATAAAGTGTGCGTACACATTGATTGTGATGCCGTCTGCAGGGCATAGGGATGCTCTCTCTGTATGTACCCATAGAGAAGTTACAGAAAACCATTTTGAAACTCTTGTCTTGCTCAATCTTGGTTTAGCCAATGTAGGATGTGCCACTCCTCAGCATGTCATGAGCTGCCACCCTCATCCGCTCCAACAATTGATAGCCGTCCTCCTAACCCCTGCATGGGGGGGGGGGGTTGTGTACAGTGTGCGGGTGGCGTGCAGCTGTCCTGCCATCCATGGCCTCATTTTTTGACAGGTAAATATTGTTTCACCTTCCTCTCTGAGGGTCATTTCAAAAATAGTCTCTAAACAGCCCCGTCTTGAGCCACGAGTAAACAACGCGTGCCACGGATACCCAGGCTTGGGTTACCCTGGTTTGTGTTGTCCACCTCACTCATTAATGGACCGATGCCCATTACAAATATCAGATGGGAGCAACACATGTTGAACCAGTGAGGATGGTATCGTATATTTTCCATCTTCCAGTCTGTCATTGGCCGATATTAGGGGAAGGTCAGGTCTGTCAGTGGGTTGGACGGCAATCACGCAGAGGTGATTATGACCACAAGCTTAAACGGCGCACCATATCTAGTGTTAAAACAAAGACAGCTGTGCTTTTGCTGTGTCAGTGCAACTAGGAGGATCACAGGGAATCCTGTCACACTACCGACAAAATCAAGTGTCCCACTGTGGTATAGGTGTGAGGAAAGGAGGAATGCACTTGTTTTATTACTCCGCTAATGCCTGTGAAACATGAATTATTTATACAACAATTAAACCCTTTTTATGAGTAATACTCCGTCACAATATTACGCGCTCAGTTTGCCAATTGATGACTCACTTGTCATTTGCATAGAAAGACAGATTTAACAATAGATTTCACTCAGCGAATGACAACTACCTATTTCATCCTTTGCTGAAATATAGCTTGCAATTATTTCGCAGTTTTTCAATGAAACGCTGTACGGTGATATTGGTGGGCTTACAACCGACGGCCTTAAAATCAGTCAATCAAGATCAACCCATCCCTCTGCACTTCTATTTGCGGGGACATAAAACGAGATCGCGAGACAGATGCATTGAGATCAGACAGATGCATAAGTGTATGGTGTCCAAATAGATATTCTGTTCGTCTAAATTTAACCCCTATGTTTCTATTTTCTTTTTAACAAGAGGAAACCAAAATGCAATCAAGGAACATGATCGGCCTGGCTTTTCAGATGGAAAAAACGTGAACGTAGCAGAGGGTGGGGGAAATACATGATCTCTAGTTAAGTGCCTCATCGTTTATAAGGCAACGGTAGAAATGCTGTCCTTATCCAAGACCTCTTTTATCCATTCACCAACTCCCTTTGATATTTCCATTTTACGCCTGGCCATAGTCAATTGTGTTGTGTGGTCTTGAGTTACACAGAGGAAGAGCTAGTGGGGGGGGGAAAGGGTAGGAGACAATACAATGGAATCACAAGGGGAGAAACTGCGTGAGACTGCCAACAACTCTGCTCTCCCCCCTCCATTCACTCAAGACGCTCCTATTCTGGATTTCTCAGTCTCGGTCCTTCTCAGCAGTTACCTCCCACCTTCCTTTTTTCCTTCTCCTCTGCTTTTCAAGGTCTACTTCCTAAAAGTCCATTGGGAAATTCCTCTTATCAAGAATATGCAGCTTCATCCAGTAAATGTCTCTGTTACAGCTCAAGATTTTGACTGACTGGTGCTTGCCAGAGATTTAGAAAATTCTAAACAACGCATTAAGACATTGAGGTAGCAAAATTCCATCAAACCCCCCCAAAAAATGTCCAAGGCAGTCCCTGTACCATGGTTGTAACAACTCCCTGGTAGTTCCCCTGTATTGGATGGACGTCCCGTGCCGTCATGATTCTATATCAAGACGCCACCTACATTGCATATACAGTACATACGCGCAATGTATGTGGGCACGAGACAACTGACTCTACTGTTTGTCACCCTATACACTGTTTACGTTTTAGAGGTCGAGGAGTTTTACGGAGGCTCTCGACCCACTTTCACGCAATGACACTTCACAGGGAGCCACCATCGGGTCATTCAATGTGACCGCCGCATTGCCGCTTGCTGTTACCGGGTCGTGTGTCTCGTTCAAAATATAGCACCGCATCACTGTGCTCAATAGTTTGACAGCAAAGCTAATCCCCAGTTCCTACAGCAATGGCCATGAACCCCTAAAACCTCGGGGCACAGTCTGTGAGAGCTTATGATTGTGGATTGCTGCTTGGCATGTCAGCGGGGCTCAGCGGGCAGTATCAGGTTGGTCACACATGCCGGCCTGTAAACCGTCTGTGTGAAGGTCAACATTGGCGGAGGCTGTTTCCCAGCTATACGGCATTAAAGGAGCATCAACGTGTACAAGATAGTACAGCTCAGGTTTTCTTCCACTACAACTGCCAGCTCTGGGGGACAGAAATCCTGTGATCGTTAGAAGAGGAAGCGCTGAGTACAAACATCAAGTGACGAGTCCTAAATTCGACATAGCACTGCAAACACTGAAGTAGGAGATACTGTATATTCTCCAAAGCATTATTAGCACATGCCGTACTTGTGTCTTTTCACTTTAGCAGGGTTTGGAGAGGCTTCTGCTCTTGGTAATGGAAGTCATACTGGCATCTTGCCTGCAGTAGTGAGGAGTAGACCGAAGAGCCAACACATCTGCAGCATCTCTCAAGGGCTCACCTAACAGACACTACAAGCTCTGTGATATTAATCAGCCACATGTGAGTAGCCATTCTCAGACAGGCAGTTTATCTTAACACTCCAATATGTCTGCATACCCACTTAAACGCACGCGCATGCACGCACACACACACACACACACACACACACATGTACATGCACACGTATACACATGCATGCACACTTACATATGTAGATGCACATACACACATCCTCCCCTGCAGTATGATCTCAGTGGAGGGGATGGAAGTTGTGATATCAAGTCTGTTGAGATATTAGATGAAGAATAAATCAACTCTGTAATGCATGAAAGGGTGCCAGAGATATGGAGAAGCCTGGAAACAGTCCATTTGTCACACACTGGCACTTCATCACTGCACACCTGCATCATATTCTATTTTATTTTATTTTTAGAGGAGTGATTGATGGGTGTCAAGGGTACAGACATTCCCTCTTTGGCATAACTTGTGTATCCTCACTTGGATACATTGGATTGTCTTGGTTCTACCTAAAATGTGAAAATTGTCCTGGTTGTCCAGTAAATGGAAAATGATGGTTTCAGAAATGATTTGCCATTTTTATGATGATGGGCCATTATCAGAATTTTGTGGTTGTCGGGTAGCCATGAAAGGAAAGTTAAGCGAGTGCGTGTGAACCCACAGTCTCCTA
>OMOT01089018.1:12445-22769 GCA_900312575.1 Acanthochaenus luetkenii | reverse complement strand
GTGTGGGTGGGTGTGTGTGTGTGTGTGTGTGTGTGTGTGCACGCGCGTGCGTGCGTGCGTGCGCATGCGTGTGCGTTTGTGTGGGAATGCAAAGAAATTCTAAAAAGTGTTAGCATGGAGCATTTTAATCAACTGATTCAAGAACATGAAACGCAAAACCTTACCCTCGCCCACTTACTGAAACTAGACTCAAATTCACAATTGAAATAACAATACAATTGAGATTTCACAAATCACTTATAACTGTGGTGTGCATGTGTGTGCATATTGGAGACTCCGTGACTCCTTGTTTCATACTAAGGTCAAGGTCAAGCTCAAATATATTGAAAACATTTACAACCGAGGTTAACCAAAGTGCTGCACAATACAAGGTACAAAAGTAATGTAAATACAATACAAATAAAAATACAACACAATTTGCACAATTATAATGACAACACTAGTTCCAGCTAGATTAATTCATCAAAATCAAATTTGCCTTGCACTTCACACTGAATTGAAAATTGTCAGTGGTCAGTGAAGGCATTAATACCAGTGGGAACCACAAACTGAACTGCAAAGATGCATTGCACTGTGTCTAATTCTCTGCTGACAAAAGAAAACACACCAGAGCGGCCATTGATTAAAGTTGACTACTACTGCAAGTGAATGCTAGACCGCTACGCTGAGAGGAGGTAGCCAGAGGGCTTGGACTAAACGGGGCTACATGCATCTGTAGGTTCCCTTTCATCCCACTTATGGCACCATAGCAAGCAGTGCAGACAAGAAGCCCTCTGCGGAAAAGGCAAAGTCTAGCACACATAGCAGAAACACAAAACCGGAGAGTGAATCCCATCATCCTCTCATTCCTGTTATTCATCTCACTACCTGCAGTATTTTACAGTACAATACAATTGTAAAAAGTTATCATTAAAGCAGGGGTTCTCTGACAGTTTCCTGTCACAGACCCTCATAATAGACCCACTTCAGACCAACGGACCCCCATTTCATACGATTTTGTCGCAAGGACCCCCATATCTGAGAAGGTTTTGTTGTTGATTTAGCATGGAATTGTCTAACTGTCTACACTGTAGGTGGTGAGATAATGGTGAGGGTGAACCCTAGGTCATACATTCTCTCGTTACAATAATTTCAAGTGAATTAAACTACAGTGAAATTACATATTTGTCATTTTGCCAGGAAACCCCTGGAACCTCCTCAAGGACCCTTCGAACCCCCCTCGAGGACCCCTGGGAATCCCTGGATCCCAGTTTGACCACGGTGTTAGATGGTAAAACAGTCTGTTCTATGCTCATCAAGTGCATTATCAGATTTATTATAGTCTGAGCTGAAAATGACTATTCCTGAAATGTAATGTGTTTTGCTTGCCTCTGAGGTAATTGGTTACCTGTGAACATGATATTGTATTAAGATAACATCGTAATGCGCTGCCAGTGAGGCAGTAATACAATTCACCAGCAATTTCTCCAGATCTAGTATGGTGGGCTGAAATGTAAAGGCAGTCTCATGAAAGATAAATGGGCAACGTGGCGTCACATGATTTACACCATATGAATGGATACATATTCCAATTTAAATGCAAGATGTTGAGGAGGTGGGAGGCTGTAGATCAATGGAAACATTTTGGAACATTTTACCCGAGGTTTCATAAAAACATCCAACGCAATTACTCCTCTTCAAATGAGGTTTTAAACCTTATGTGTCATGCAGCGTCCTTATAGTAATGTTTTCATTTCCTAAACCCTGTGTTATTCTTGCTCTCGGTGTAATTGCTTCTGTCCCCTGGCTCATCAAGCTGACTGATATCTGTGGTCGGACAGTTTCTCAAGATCTTAGCGCTCTGCACTGAGCCTGCGAAGCCTTTCCCACCCCTCCTCTTAAATCAAACTTCAGGAAAGTCACCATCTATTTTGATCATCTGCAGTATTTCATTCTGCCCCTCCGGAGTAATGGGGTGAGGTTCATTTTCAATGTATACAGCATGTTTGTGCACCCCATTGTCCATTTGAAGTGACTGGGGACTCACTGAATTGCAAAGCATATTTTGCTCCCGTATGCTCTAATCACAATCTGCCAAATTAACAGTAAGAATAGTCATTTGTCCGTGCATGGCAGGACACAGGCGGCTCCAAATGGCTGCAAGTGGTAACTGTTTGAACCCAGAAATCCGGACGTCAGTAAACGGCACACAGCACACTCATGTTTACCAACCCGGTCGGTCTGTGATGCTTTATACCAAAGGAAAGCAAAGGGACGAGAGAGGCTAAAGTGTGGACGTGCAGCCCTTGATTTCTTACTGTGTTATTCATATGCAATGTAAAATAATTGTCTTAACTGTGATCTGGTTGGAAAACTGCTGTCAACCAGTGTGTGTAATTCTGTTAAATGCACATTGGACTTACTTACATTGTCACACTGACCTCAGCCATTTCAGAGCCACCTCTTGTAATTTCTTCCTCAAACTATATCTGGCCACATCGGGCATGTTATGTAGAACAAAGAAAGGCAGAAAGGAAAGCGATGACAAGGCTGATAGTAAAGATGACAGCGATGGCTACTGTGATATCTCCAGTGTTTTGATGCAAGCCGATAAAAAACGACCACTTTCTAGTTCAAAACAGTGCCATTTGTCATTAAGCATGGACAGTTGTAATCATCCCTTTCGCTTGCCTGCCCCATCAGTCTTCCCCTTGCCGTGTATCAGGATCAATCTAGGCTCATTTATTTTAATCGTCTCCTGTTTGCTAAACTGGCAAAGTCAAAGGAGGACAGTAGAAACAAACCTCATTTTGAAAATGAGCCAAATCGGGTATTTATGCCATTGCATCTTTTTAACCTAGGAACTTCCCCAGTTGTTGAGGAATCCATAGGAAAATTTGCAGAGGGTTATTGCATTTTTTACAAAAGTTAATAGAATCCAACAGGAAAATTGTTGAGCATAATTTCAACAACTCAATAGAATCCAATGTGGACCAATTTTACCTAAATTGTTTTTGATGCTGCTGAACAGTCCAATAGGATTGATACAATGATATATTATTTGGATGAAAAATGCTACAGGGTTTGGATTGTACAAGACCTTGTACGGCTTTGATTTTAGGACTCAAATATAATTCTAAAGCATTGGATCCACAGTATGATAGATTTCATTAGACTCCAACTTATTTTACCCTATTGGATTCCCGAAATGTTTGTTAGTCAGAATCTCAATCCTTTACTTTTAATGTTGTTCAATACTGAGATCTGTGAATATAGGGCCTAAAACCTTCACATATTACCATATATATTTGATATAAAAGTTTGACCAATATGGGATTTTGATCCCCATACTGATAGCCAAAATTTGGCAATTTTCATGCCCAAAAAAATCCCCCCCAAAACAAATGTTCAGTCTTTCCCCCAGAATTGTATTATTGTCAGGGTGGAAAAGCCACTGAAACAGCATTTAGATCATGGGACACTAAAAATCCAGGATACTACTACTGCTACAACTACTACTACTATTACAACTACAAATACTACTACTAATAATACATGACAAACTGGTATATCGGTCTAACCCTTAATATAATTATATGATGTACACCTCACATACTCAACATTCTCATTTTACGTTACCTGTGCTCTATAAAACTATCACAAAAGTGATTCCTGATTCAATATCTTACCAGTAAAGTTGTGAAGAACATAGATATAGAAGATGAGAACCGTGCCATCTGACCACACTGATTACAGTAATCCCTATAATGTAAGGCTACTGTGCAAAGAACTGCCGGGGCCTGTTTTTAATGAAGGAGATCTAGCAATAGGGCATCCAATCTAGTGCTTACCTATGGTACTGTGCAGATTGCCAATAGCAGATTAAACAAATGATTATCAAGTCATTATTGCTTCCCAAATAATTCATTCAATCCAGTACCTCTCAGCATGCGTGGGGTGGTGGGCAAAATAACAGAAACACCTAACAATATGTATCCAGCATCTAATAAGGAGTAGGGCCACCCTTGGCCTTCAGAACAGCTTCAGTCCTCCTTGTCCTGCTGTCATCGTGCATCCTGAACTGTGTCTGGTGGATATTTGACCTTTCTTCACAAAGGAAAGCCTGCAGTTCTTTAAGGGATGGAGGAGGTGGGAAAATACTTACATATACTACAGTAATATGAGTTGCCTCTGTGCCTTTGTAAATGTGATTTAGCTGCTTCAAAGTTAAATTCCTATTTTGTCCACCCTCTATAGCCTACATTAACGGAACTGTGATCAGTCTCCCTCTCTCTCTCTCTATATATATATATGCTAGAGATATCAATATAATATAATATAATATAATATAATAGAGTAACGTGTATGTCGTTGTAATTTTTTTCATGACAACAGATAATGTAAAGTTGTTTTCATCATATACGAAGCACCAAATATGCTCAGCTGTCGCCATGGCAACAACATCCAATCGTCTGTACTGTACGTCATTACCGTGTTTTCTGTTGTCCACATAACATGCTTCTAAAGGGAGACCTGCCGGGTTCCCTGTAGTATAAACGACACAACCCCGATAAAGTGAGTGTTGCTTTACACAGTATTATTTTACATTAAGACACTGCACGATTTTATTCCGTGGGAACTCTCATGCAACAACATTATTTACAGGCTCGAGTGACCGCTTATTAGCAGCTAGCCGGCTATGCTAGCCCTGCTGTCTTTTGCGGCTAGCAGTCCAATGCTAACAATGCTAATCTGATGTGTTTGAGTTGCTGTTTGGCATTGTGCGTGGTCTGTTCTTGTCTGTCTGGCCTGGTTATCGTTCAATTATTATTTGTATAATTAGTGCACTGTAACAATTGTAGTGTGTAAAGTTGATTTACGTGACTGCTGCTAGTGCTAAGCTAACTCGCTAACCAGCGTTAGCTAAGTTACCTGGACGTGGTAGGTGGTGACACAGCTGCAGTATAGCTTCGTTAAAACAAACACAATGACGCTTTTCTACTTGATTGAATGTGACGCGTGTTAAACTGAGTTTGTGTGGTTGATTCTTGGCCGAAAGAGCAAGCCATGGCTGCGAGTCTCCAGCCTTTGTGTTAGCCGCAAATACATAACGTATCGTTACATACATGGTCGTGCTCTTTGTTTGCTAGCGGCTTGTTAGTAACAAACGCACTGTAGATTTGGGAATTGTGTATTAATCTTAGATCAATCGCAATCCCAGTCTCAGAGTTACCTATTTTTAAAGCCGTTTGAAACCACATTTGAGTAAATATATTGTGTTTGGTTTGGTGCCGGATCTGGACACATTGTTAAAACTATCAGTATTATAGTGGTAAATACAAAGGCGGGTTAACTACAATTTCCAGCCGGTGGGCATCATAAGGAAAACAGACACAAATAAATTATATTTGCAGCAAAGCATTAGTTTATCCTTTCCCTTTAAAGTCAAATATAACTTGCATCCTATCTTATCATATGATATAAGGTTGATGCTGCTCATGATCTGTATAAACATCTTAAAGATTTGTGTCTGTAAGGGTTGGTGAACTCATACAAAGGAAGGTATACTGAGTTTATCCTCCGTTTAGGGATGGGCTTTTTGGCTTTTTTTGGTACACGTTTACACATATGAATGTTGGCGTGTATCAGCTGTGTAACATGACGTCACAGCCATAGAGGCCAATGACACTGGTCGGAAATTCAGCTAGCTGCTTGTAAGTAAGCAAGCAGTTATGAAGGATTAACGTTAGGAGGTAAATATAGGTTAGAATATACTAGGGCTGTGCAATGTGGACAAAATCTTCTATCACGATGTAGTACATTTTCTGTAAATTTGATGAAATAATAAATAACCACACGCCTCTAGAGCTGGGTGTCGCCACTGATTTCCCAAATTGATTTGATTCAGTATCTATTCGGTTCGGGATATTTCAGTTACAATACCAATTTTGCTTGGATATGAAAGACATTCTCAGATAACTAATGCTGTAAATTGTACAAGGAACCCTCTAACCTGGTGCTTTATTAAAAATATTAATGTTTACATTAAGAATTGACCCCAAAGCAGTTACATTAATGTACTTTTAATTTAACCTGACCAACACACTACAGCAGTGTATCAGAGAAATTACAGAAAGAGACAAACAACCATATATTAATTAATAAGTTAAATTAAACCAACAATCGGAAATTGAAAAAGCCTTTGAAAATAGTATAAGAAATCAGTTTGTTTTTGGAGCATGTTGAAAAACAGTCTTGTAAAACCTCTGGACATTGTAAACTATAAAGCCCATGAAACTAAAGTCCCTTCATGACTGCTTTCTCACTTCTTGGAGATTGTAAGGCTGCCTTCCTGCAACTGGGGAATTTCCCACCTCGTAGTGAAACTATGACGCTTGAGTGACGCAACTGCAAAGGGCATCTATACCAAATACCAGTTTCGATCCGCCCATCCCTAGTGGATAGTCCTTTCCTAAGTTAGCTGAAACCTCAGCAGATGGTTACTGTAAAATGATAACAGAGGCTTTTATCCGAACAATGGCTTTTATTTATACACTTGGTAACGTGACAGCATGTCTCTCTCTGTCTGTAGCCCGGTCTACTCTACACATGTCTCTGTATTACCGTAACTCTCTTAGTAACATTACATGGTAAATGTTTACCATATATGACAGTTACTGCAGCTTGAAACTCCAATATTTCTCAATATTTCTCCATATTTATTTAGGCAAGATTCCCCGTTTATATTCTCTGTGGCTTTGGCAACTCGTTAATACTCGTTTGTTAAGGCGCTTGTAAACAAACGTGGCAGAGACACGTGTGGTGGAAATGGTTAAGTGGCCTCAGGCCTCGTTGCGCAAAGAACCAAAGGCTGGCCATGCAAGACTAACAGGGTTAAAGCTTCACGCATCAACAGGAAAAGTCATATATTCAAAGATCGATCTCGGGATTTTATGAATCGATATCAGATCATTCAAATGAAGATCAGTTTTGAATCGGGAATTATTATTTTTTTAAACCCAGCCCTACATGCCTTTTTTATTTATTTATTATTATTAAAATTACAAAATGTGATTGTTTTATTCAAAATATGCTGGCGAAACATGAATCGATTGCCTTTTCTCTCTTAACACAAAAATAAGACAAACAGAAAATGTAAAAAAGGTGTGTTTTCATTTGTGAACTTCAAACTAATCCAAACACTGCCAAAGGTCATCAGCAGGGAGAGATCATGTAGAATTTAGAGTAATAAGAATTCACTAATCTACGGAAGAAGTCAACTAAAGATGGCAGAAAACATAACCAGCCCTGTATGACTGCGGTCAAGTGAGCCGTCTCTTGTGAAACCATGGTCCAGCCAGCCGCTCTTTATATTGTGTTGCGTGTCTAATGGTGTCTTTACGGTACTTATCCCGCATTGAGTCAAAATAACTATTCTCATAGCATTTGGTCAAATATAGCGGCGCTAAGCGTTCCAGATTACACATAGAGCCACGCTCGTGATAAGAGATGGTGATCCATCACATACGTTTTTCTGGTTGTAAATCAGTGGAATGATTAGCGCGACTGAAAACTGTTGTTTAACAGGCAGTTGAAAAATGCAATAGAGTTTCGTTCTGTGTCACGATGCTCTGTGTAGAGAACGCAAAGCGTGTCTGGAAATTACGTAAAATACGTCCATAAAGCAGATCTGCAGCTTTTTTGTTAGAAAACGTTAGAAACGATAGATGAAATTATCTACCGATAGACATTTTTCTATCGTCCCACGATATGTATTGCCATATCGAACAGCCCGATGTGAATTCTTTAGCTGTACATTTTGCACATAAGCTGAGCAATTCGAGGGATTTGGAAGTCTGTGGGACTTCTTGCTGTTTTCTCCCGGCCACTTGATCCTTACATCTGTCCATAATGTCTAAAATAGTCTTATTTCTCTGCAGAAACGAGGTGTGTCTGAGACTCCGCTGTCCCTGCTCACCAACCCCCTCCACTAATCACCACACTGGAGGGAACAAGAGCAACACACTTGACGATAGACCCACATTTAATGCATATAATGTTCCATGGTTGCTGCACTGCTACAGCCCACATTAACATCAATTTGTCTCACGCCCAGAACCCCATCTTTATTTGAGCAATGTAGAGCATCTAACGTTAGGCCAGTTGTGAGCCATCGAGCCATGCGTATGCAGGTTTTCAGTCCAGCCATACACCACAGCAGCTGACTTCACTGATTAGATCGCCCCACTCTGGTTGAAGGTGTGCCAATCTATTAAATCAGCTGCTGTAGTGATTGATTGGAATGAAAACCTGCGTACACGGGGCTCTCAATGGCACATAGCTGAAGACCACCGTCCTAGGCACAAAAAAAAGGGATTATGGAGAGTAGGCTAGATTATAAGGCTGCAGTGATGGAAGCAGGAGAGGAGGGTGAGAGAGAGAGACTGGTTCGATGTCAGACTGCTGCAGTCACGGGTGGGCAGGGCTTATGGGGCTGTCACTCAGACGAGGACACCATGCTGCAGCCACGCAGTGGGGGAGGGGCGGTTGGTGTAGCAGCTCAGGGTTGGGGGAGGTGGATGGGAGTGTGGGGGTGGTGATGGTAATGAGGAGGATTGCAGAGGGGGGGGATCTGAACTAGTCATGAAAGCTGTGGCCGATTGGCCGTAAGTGAAATCAAAGCAGAGGTATAATAACATACAAAAAATAACAATCGCGGCAAACTAGCCAGAACTGCAACATGTCAAATATTAATGTTTGAGGGTCACATTGTTGAATGGCCTAGCCAGATACTTTGATATTCATTCTACATTACATTCATTCTATGCTTCACGCTCAACCTGGTCTTATTGGGTCGCAGGTTTTACACAGAAGTGATGTATAGCCAATCCAGCCACGTCTGCTCTACTTCCTCAGCCCAACATTGTTCTCAGTTTGCTCATGGCTCTAAAGTTCACTGGTGTCCTCAGGCCATATCCAATGAGGCAAAAGAACAGCCAAGCGAATATATCATATTACCGACAAGAATATTGAAATAAAAAGATCTATGTAAGGGAGGTTATGAGGTCTTGTGTTTACATAAAACCCTCTTTTGGTTCTACTTAAATACTCCATGCTTACACAATAAATATTTGTTTTTGGAATATGTTAGTGATTTGATTATTTGAAAATTACATTACGGCTCAGTGAACCATCAACTGTTGTGTTAAATATATCGCAGACCATTAACTCGGTGAAAGTCCCCCTGTATCATATTAAACATTCTGTCCAATATCTCTCCATATATTATATTATATCATGCCCAGCTTGAAACGCTGACCCAGACATACAGTATGTACAGTAGATGACACATGACCTCTTCTAATATACATAACCCGAATGAATGAACGGCACGTATACCTGGGCTACTGAAAGGCACAGTACTCTGGTTCTTGTCTTACCTTTAACACAGGATACAACCTTGTCTGAAAGGCCCATCCCCCATCCCCCAGGCCCTGGTTTCTCTTCCCTGGCCCAGGCAGCTGGATGGGGTATAATGGGGGCTGAAGGAACAACTGTCTGTCCCCCCACCCAGCTCTCCTTTCCTACCCTCAATTATCTGAGCCTGGAGCGATGCATATTGATTGTGTGCAACCCAATAGCGTGCTGATTCAGTCTTTTCTAGAGGAGGGTCAGAGATGGAGGAGGATTATCTACCAACCTCAGTGGCTGCTGGGCCTGGCCATTCCCAGAACACCAGGCTGCTTTGTAGGAAGATGGGCGTACTAAAGTTATAGAAGCTTTAATGACGGAATAGAATATTTCTTCCTTCAATGTACAGAAATGATATAGCACCTAGATCCATTCCATTGACTAGCAATGGACAAAAGACAACCCTTGATGCTGTAGATCTTCTTGGAGCCACCCCAGGGCCATTAGTGGAGAGACCCACCCTCCCTGCTGTCCCTGCAAGTCAAGAGGCTGGCCAGCCGGGTCCAATCTGTCTGTGGGTTTAGGGGGTGCTACATAGCGGTGTCCATGTCCGTGTCCTCCGTTTTCTGTTTCGTCTGTCCTGTGTTGTCTTTTCCTGTGTCAGGTCACTCCTCTTTTTGTGTTCTCTCTCTGTGTGTGTCTGCTGTTTTTTCTTTTTTTGTTTGCCTTTTGTCATTATGTGCGTTTGTATGTATGAAAGCGAGAGAGATGTAGTGTTCATGTATTGTTTTTGCAATTATCTGTTTCTGTATGTACCTTTCCATGGTTGGTCTGGGTCTCTGTTGTCTGCATGAATGAAAGTGATTATCTGTCTGGGGTTTGTGGAGTCTCAAGTCTCATCCCTTGCACGTCTTTCCTATAGGAGCACACTTCA
>OMOT01089017.1:0-11016 GCA_900312575.1 Acanthochaenus luetkenii | reverse complement strand
ATTGATTATTAGCCTAGCTAACGCTGTATATGTGGCTCATATACGGCTCACCTGCAGTGGACGTGGATGGAGATGGAACACTGCGGGCAAAGCCGTCGAAAATTTCTGCAGATTCACATTATGTTTCGCCAAAAGATGTTTCGCCAAATTACTTGTATTGCTACCCTTACTGGCAAATGTTTTGTTGCACGTGTGGCAACGAGCATTGTCGTCATCAATTTGAGTGAAATCTAGCCAGGCTTTTGATCGTTTCGTTCTCTCCGCCATGATGAGTAGTGCTGTGTGTGTGCTTCCGAACTCAAGTTGTGTGTGTGTAAGAGCACAGCGCAGCCCCGCCCCTCGCGCAGAAAGAGAGAGACAGAGACATAGAGAAAGCGGCAAACAAGATTATGTTTGCGACGTTTAAACACATTTTGCCACAATATAAATTGTGCTCTCCTCACCTGCATAAAAGTTCTCAGACTCACACATAGGTGTCAGGGGTGACGCCTCGAAAAGCATCTCTCTCCACTCAAAGCCCTGGCTCTCTTCCAGCTGACTGCATTTAGCTTTCTCAAAAATGTTTGTCTGCTGGTGAAAAGCCCATTTCCCTTTATTATGGTAGCTTCATGTATTTGTTTATTTTTAGCTGGAGACAAGTCAAAGGAGTTTGAACCAAGGGGGCGTTACACTTTTTCTCTTTCTTCTTTGCTTGACGACCTTTAATGCAAAGTTAATTTGTATTTGTTTTGTTGCTTTTAGCCAAAGACATACAGTCTTATGTTCTTCACTCAGTATCACTCAGAGCTAAAGTGATGAGAAAAAGGGGTGGTTAGGGTCATAGGGTGTGAATGGGGTGGATGTGGGGTGCTTGCCAAGTGTTCACGTGCGTTCTGCAGAGCAGTAGGGGTGAAAAGAAATGCCGGGGAATGAACGAAGCGTTGTACGTGTTCTCCATGTGCAATAAAGCCTGTTTGGGGAGATGTTGAAGCCTGCTCAGGCCTGCTCTAACACAGACTGTGTGTTAATGTGCAGGGGCATGACATGTCTGATGCAAGCGAGACTGGTGTGAGCTACAGCGAGTGTGAAAGGGAGAGAGGGAGATAAACAAGGGAGATGGAAGGTACAAGAAAGTGATATCTCTTGTTAGTGGAGGGATAAGAATGTAAGTGTGGGGAATGTAAAGAAGCTAAAGAAAACATTGTGAGAGTGAATGTGTTCATGTACAGTATGTGTGTGTGTGTGTGTGTGCTCCTTTCACTGAGCTGCCCTGAACTCTGTGTGCCAGGGCCCTGGGGAGGGTGTTGAGATTCCTCCTCTCCACACCATGCAGTGCCCTCACTGCCTTCTGATTGGTGCATGCAAGCTGTGGAGGTGTCAAGCACGTGGTGTGTGTGTGCGTGTTAGGGGTGGCATGGAGGTGTTTGAGTCATTGAGTTGAGTCTGATCAGGCTTGATTGATGATTTTTTTTTTTAAAGCCTTCTGGTGGTGGAGCACAGGCACCCTGCTGCTAGAGTTGATGTGTGGTATTATGGGATTGTCTTTTATATAATTGACTGTATGCTGCACTGCATCCTTGTGTGTCTGTGTGTGTGTGTGTGTACGTCTCCCCTATTGTTCTTGTCTGGTTGAGTGCGACACACACACTCACAGAGGCAGACAAGGGAAATAGCACTGCAGTAGCATGTCTTATGTTCTGCACACTGCCAACACTTGGTTCTATCCCCCATTCTACCCGCCTTTCAACTTATCCACACTTCAGCACTGCATTTTAACATACAACATTCTCTACATTTTATATCTAGGGGAGATTGGTCTTCACATCATGTTGGATCCCCAGTCGGCCCAGATTAAATATGAGCATCCATGCATGCTATGTTATTTAGGTTCACAGGAGCATCTCAGAAAGACGTTACCTTCAATGTGCGAAAGGTCTGAAGTCTGGATTTGTGATCATTCATCTCTTGACAGGCATTGTTTGTCTAAGGGGCTAAAATCTTTCTTTGCTGATGATATGCCTGTATTATGTATAATAATTAGGATTTATGATAATCTAATTAAACATGCTCTAGTTTTTTAAATCTCTACAGTATTTTCTGCTGAAATTGTCCTTCAACACCTCAGACTTAATCCAACTCCAAAGATCAGTCACTGTTATCCAAGTCTATTTTCCATTCTGTCACCATTATTATATATTAAGTTTAAACCTAAATGTCTGCGTACAGAATAATTAATTTACCACCTCATCACGCCCCTAGACAAGGTAAATGATGATGAATGCCCCTGGCCATGTCGAGTGACATCATCACCCAGTGCTACAGCTGTGTCTTCCGAAACATCTGCTGCTCCCAAGCTGCCAGTCCCCATACTTGTGTACACACTCGCACGCATAAATGCAGATCTGCTGCGGAGAAGAAGAGTTTGCAGAGAAGTCAGTCTGTCTCAGTATAGATTGTCAGCAGCCATTTTGCCTTCCTCTGTCTCCATAACTGCAAGGACAGACCCAAAACTTGAAAGGACAATTATTTTTTAAGTTCCGACATCAAGCTGGTTCTCCTAATAGTGAGGTTGCCTACCTGTGCTACATTCCACTAAGGCCTACACATTCTGTTTTGTCATACATTTCATAATGACACTCATCAATGGCACAAAACCCATGCCGATATTCTCCAAAGAGCAGCTGCAGATATTTAACAAAATAGTTGCATAATGTGTACATGTTTATTTAACAGTCCCCTTTTAAATACAGCCTGTCACTTCTACTCTCGCTGATGTAGGAAATGTTTTCGTCTTCACTTAGCTTCACCAGAGTATAACTTTAAGCACACACCCAATATCGGTGCTCACAGTTTAAAGATGCATGTTAAAATCATATTGGAAGATAAAGATGTTGTTTGCCTGTATGTAGTGTTCGATATTGCAGTGTGTACTGCAAGTCACAGAGACTAGGTTTTAGTGCTCAAGTCTAGTCTTGGTTTTGAGAAAACGTTTTGTAAGTCCTGGTCTTGGACTTAATTTCTCTTGGTTTTGTCTCGACTGATTTGTATTCTGATTTATTTAATTTAATTTTTTTACATTTTGCTCTTGTAGTTCAATGCAAACAACTTGATTCCGTATTACTTTCAGTATTGGTAGGGTCTTGACTTGAACACAACCCTCCCTTGGTCTCGGTCCTCCTTTGTAGTTAATCTTCATTCAGCCCGGACTTGGCCATGTCTTGGTTTGTCTTTGATTTGACTGAGATGGTCTTGACCCCCTACAGAGGCCTAGTGGTATTTGTTGATTCCATACAGAGTAGGGGCTCTGACAGACAACGTCAAGGTCAGTGGAAAGCCAGTATCCATCCATCCATCCATCTTCAACCGCTTATCCGAAGTCGGGTCGTGGAGGTAGCAGCTCCAGCAGGGGGCCCCAAACTTTCCCTGGCCACATTAACCAGCTCTGACTGGGGGATCCCAAGGCATTCCCAGGCCAGCATGGAGATATAATCCCTCCACCATGTCCTCGGTCTGCCCCGTGGTCTCTTCCCAGCTGGACGTGCCTGGAAAACCTCCCTAGGGAGGCGATCAGGTGGCATCCTTGCAAGATGCCCGAACCACCTCAACTGGCTCCTTTCGACACAAAGGAGCAGCGGCTCTACTCAGAGTCCCTCACGGATGACTGAGCTTCTCACCTTATCCCTAAGGGAGATGCCAGCCACCCTCCTGAGAAAACCCATTTCTGCAGCTTGTGTTCGCGGTCGGCCAGTATAAGTGTATAAATGATTAATTCATGCAACATTCCTTTCTCCTCTTTTATGACCTTGATTTTGCAACTAATAGAGCGAGGCGACCAGTGTAGCCAGCCATAGGTGCCAACATGAGTGTGAGGTTGTGAAACGGTCTCTCAATGTGTTCTTAAATACCGGTACATACAAATGCTGCACTTCTGTAAATAATAGTACACATTTGTGCAGATATTGCTTGGTGTGCAGGCTTCAGTTGGGTCTGTCTTTCTGTGTGTGGGTATGTTATGTTCAGATGTATACATTATGCATGATGTGTCTGTGCAGTAAGCCTTTTCCCCTCCATATCCCAACTGAATCTCCCTCTCCCCCTCTCCGTCCTTCCCTCTCTGCCCCTCGTTTAATAATTTCTGGTGAATAGGATGCTACATCTTCCCCTAGTTCTTTCTTCCATCCATCTAATATTCCAACTAGCTGCCTGGAGCGGCTGGAGCATAAACAGAGCAACAGGACCGCCGATAGCATCTGCAGATGTGCCGCCAACATCCCCAGATAAGAACCAGCAGCAGCATGCCCCTCTCTAGCAAACAATAGCGTTCCCACTGAAATGTGTGGTTGGAAGAGGGAGAGAAAAGGAAGGGAGGGAGGGAGAGAGAGGGGGGGGGGTGATAGGGCTGGGTGGAGACTGAATGAAAGAGACTTGGAGAGTGATGCAGAGAATGAGAAAGAAACGGCTACCTAGACAGAGGAGGACTGAGAAGAACATTTATCGGAGTGAGGGGTGGATGCTGCTGCAGGGAGGGGGAAGGAGTGAAGGAGACAAAGGTGAATGTGGCGAGGAAGACTGCAAAGAAGATAGGTGGAGAAGAGAGTGGGGTCGGTATGTGAAATGAGGAGGGGGGTTGGGGAATTGAAGACCTAGTGTTATCCCTCTGGCTTGTATCTATCTGTCCATCAACAGCAGGGCCAGGGTGTGTTTGGTTCCTTTATCTGGATGGCCTGTTGAGCTGGTGGAGGGCGGAGGGGCCCTTCATTCCAGTAGAGGGGGGTGCTTGGGACTTTACGGAAGCGCACACTTGACGAAAGATGTGAGGACAGGCCACCGATAGCCACTCTTTGTAGCGCCTGCGTTGGATTTGATTGACAACTCCCTTATAATCCCACAGGGGTCTCCTCTGACATCAGACTGCTCTGTTGAGCTTCTCTATGCGTCCCCTCTCCTACTTCTCACCACCTCCTCCCCCTATTCCTCTGATAAGGGAGTGAGGTAGGGGGGAGGAGAGACAGAAAGAGGGGGAGGGATGGATGGTTGTAGCGTCAACACATTTATCTGTGCTTGGGCAATGGGAGCAGCCACTGTCACGGTCGCCCCTGGCGACGACCTCTGCCGAAGGTTAGCCTCAAAATGGCCCTAGAATGAGCTAAATTTCCAGAGATAAAATAAGACACCTTAACACGATTAAGGGCCCTAATGCAATCAGTATCGTTTCAGCTACAACTAGGTTACTTGTAATGAAAACGGGCTCTTTCCCTCTAGATACCGGGGGCGTTAGCTTGGCTGGTGGTCTGACTGAACAGGCGAAAACAATGTGGGAGGCAGAAGAGACATGTGATACCTTACATTGAGAGATTAAACCTGTACATGCTGACTCAATCACACACTGAGAAACCTACAGAAATATACAGTCTGACACACACACTCACACACACCTCTCTTCTCCTCCTCCCCTTCAAGGAATGCCACCAATGCCGCTGGTAGGATGTACAAATGCTTAATCCCAAAGTAGAAACAAGTTATTGTAGGCCTTTGATTAAAGGTGTTTAGTAGTAGTAAATATTGTACATTCATCTTTCAGATAAGCAGGTTTTTGAATTTGAATTAATGATTTACAGAGAAATTATTTTATACATTGTGCTATTACACATGATTTAGAATAATGCAATATTTTCCAAATATAATGGCATTAATCAACACAATCATGTGATTTAAAATTACACATTTTAATAGGACATTTAGATTTTCTTCCCACGACTGTCAACATGATGTTCCCATGGCAACTGGCCTGTCGCTGTCATGAGTCCCTCTCCATCCATCACCATCCATGTGCCTCCTTGTAGTCGGTCCTCCCCCTGTGCCCACAACAGGCAACGGGGAGCTGTCAGAGTGCCAGAATCATCCTTATGTGTCGTTTCTTATCTCGACAGGATTGATTGCGCACAATTTAATTTTTGCCTGATCTGTTTTGGTTTCTACTAACATACTGTATGTAAGTGGAAAGGAGACAGTTTTCGTTGAATCTACATCCAAATGGGTGTTACATGACCTATTTTCCTGAATGCCGTAGTGAAAATACAGTGAGGGTTTTTGTAAACAGGAGGAGGTGACTTCTCCTGCCTCAGTTCGACTCTAAACAGCAGCTGCGCCCCAAGCCCCCTGTACGCTGATAGTGCTAAATGTTTAAGAGGTCGTCCTTAGCACAACATCTGGTCTGTACCCAGAGTGGTTTAGTGGTTCAGTTAAATATATCCCTCCCCTGGCTAAGAGCTAACTGAGACGTTAATCCCCGCTGAGTTTGCATAGCATGCACAAAAGGTGTCAATTCTTTGGGTGAGGAACATTGTCTTGAATTTGACTGAGTCTGACTTGCTTCTGTTTGCATCTTTGTTGTGAACAATGGAATGATGTGCTTTTTTTTTTACTGTGCAGTTGTGTTTGAACCGCCTTCTGCCATCATAGTCTTGAGGTTGTCATATTGAAACATTAACAATAGGCTGTTGTGTCAATCTGGGATAGCAGCTGTCATTAGAAGGTTTTACTGTACTCTCTTCAGGCAGTGACTGGTTACAAGGTCAGGATCTGCTTTTTCTGTCCTCAAGCACCCGGGAAACATTTTTACAGCCCAATAGATAAAATAACTACCCCTGTCTGAGACTACTTTGGAACGCTACCCATCCATCTTCTGTCTAGCCTTCTGATGTGTGTACAGTACAAAAGCATTTCTGTGTTGTGAGCGTGTATGCTTTTGTGTTTGTCATTGTTCTCCTGTTGTCTAGTGTACAAAAGTACAGATTCAACGTCAAAGTCACAGCCTTTTTGCTGCTCCATTGGGTAAACTTGTACTTTAATCTGCAAAAGGGTTATTGGATCAGCTCTTCTTAATTTTCCGCATTATTCCACAGCATTGTCCCCCAGATTTCACATGTATTTGTTTTTGGATTGGGAAATGAATTGTACATTACAGCCTATGTAGCACAGGCCTGCATCTGTTGTAAACTGATGTCATAGGTAACCATGTAATATAAAGAAAAACTGTCTGAATTGGATAAAAACTGATTATATTTCAACAGAATATTTGATGAATAAAGATTTGGACAACTTTGTGTGGTGCAGCATAATCTCTGCGCAGATTGCTATGGCAGTCACTCCCAATAATCCCTTCCTGTTGAACAAGACAAATCTGTTGTGATGATGCGACCAGACTGTGCATTTCCTAATTTCATCAGCGTGTCAGTCTTGTCAGGCTTCATACATGATGATAAAGTGCCTCAGTGACTACTTTATTAGATTCCAGCCCAAAGTCATCAATTAATCCTCTGTTTTCACTCTTGTCAGTCGTTCAGACCCCCACCTGTCACCCCCCTGACAAGATGATGGTTGTTTTTTACCTTTGAAATGGAGGAAGTGGAGAACACCCACCAAACACCTCTTCCAACACTGACAGGGTGTTAAAGGTTTACATTTCCCTCACTTCCCTCTGACCGTGTTTAGTATGTTTATTTCACAGATTTAATTGAATAAAATAGGCTTTGGCACATTTTTCTCCCGCAATGTCCTCCCCCATCAAGCCATACCGACTTTACAATTAAACATCAAGGATAGCTTTGTAAAATACTTGTATCAGCCACATATTTTGTCACATCTCGTATTCATAGTAAACCAAAACTGTCTCTTGGCGTAGGATATAAAGAAGTCATCATGCTGTGGTTTTCATGTAATATTCACAGCCACTTAAAAACATCACCAAAGCACCTCCCCGGAAAGATGAACTTCACAGTGATGTAAGGTGCATTAGAGAGATGGAGGGATCATTTTTTAAAGTACCATAAACCCTTAAGTGTCTTCATTAATAGACTGATAACATGGGGGACTGAACAAAATTGTATTTTTTGGTTATTTGGAGGGAAAGCAGTGTTTGAGTTTTTCATAACAAGGCAATGAATGTTTGATTACAGCTAGAGCAAAGGAGACATTTGTTTTCCAGAGCAGGCATCGGCATTTATGCATCCGATTGGTGTTTAGTGCCCCATAGCTTCTTTTGTGTTGGGGTTCTTTTGTGGGGCAGGCGTGCATCTGCACACGAACACATGAATGCATGCACAGACTGCATTCATCTATTAATATCACACACAACCAATGATTTAGCAGATTTATTTTCTCATGCTAAAGCCCAACCGTGCTTTCTCAGAAACTGGCGTTTTAATCCATTCTATCAAATGTAAACCCTGAAATTGAATGAGAATGCATGAACTGAAAACGGGAAAGTCTGGTTTGTTTGTTGTGTATGAATAGGTGTTCGAATTTGAACTTAATATCTTTCATTTCAAGTCCTTTTCACTTAGAGAGTGGAGTACATTATACGTTTTGAAATCCTTGCGTAGTACAATATACTACAGTTTAAATAATGTAACACTAAGAATCCGAATAGCATGATTTGCTGTAATGGAGTAGAAATTTGAAAGCCCGTAGAAATATTCGCCCCTGAAGCTCTGAAAACTTCAATTAGGGAATTAATTACCTCTTATTCTGCGGTTGGCCTTCAAGGGAACATGAATAGAATGAGGCAATAGTTACCACTGAACTGAATAAAGTACATATTCATCCCCAGTCTCAGCTTGCCATTGATTGGATGTCTTCTCACTGTCTCTAACACACTCTTCATACTGGGAAGGAGCTATTGCCCCAGTGGCTCAAATTGGTCCTGTTCTGCCCAGCAAGCTTGGTTTGGTCTGCTACTGTGGAATTCATCAAATGTACCGACAATAGGAATGTGATTGTTCTGTCAATGTGTGTAACAAAATGGTTTGGTTTTATTTGAGCTGGGTCACACCGTAATTAATGCATAGTTTAGGCTGACATTGTATGTAGACGTTACAATACCTTTTGCAGTGGTGCAGATTTGTATGTAAAAGTACACCTGTCTTATCAACCTAAATCACAAAGTGTGCCGCCGACATGCATAGTTACGAAATGCAGCTTTAATTGTATTGGTTATTATAGTTTTTTTGTAATTCTACATTTTCATGGTTAAAAATGGGTTGTTTCAGATTACCAGTCCAAACACGTTATTTGGCAGTATAAACTTCTGGCCAACTCCAAAATGCGAGCCATTTTCATTCTTTCTTTTAACTTTTTTAAATTAACTCTGCTCGAAAATAATATTTGAGCAACATAGAGCACAGTTGTATTTTTTTGACCCAAGGTGAAAGGCAGCTATTCTGCAGTCAGTTCCTAATTCAGTTGAATCTAGAGGGAGATCCTCAAAGCCTACTGCATATTCCATTAAGCTGCTCATTCTCATTCTATACCTGATTTTAATTAAAAATAGTAGGAGCCCAACTGAGTGTTTAGTGTGTGTATTGTGTGCGCACGCACGCATGGTTACACTCTGTTTTGCTCTGAGGCGAGGTAGACAGTCGTTCCGCCTGTTTGTAGCTCTCAGCAGCGGCATTCTGTTCTGCTAATCTCCACTGAATGATGGACACATTCATTCATTAGCATTCATATGATTATAAGCTTTGCTGACAAAGCCAAGCAGACGATGTAAGGTTTGGTGAATCTAACGCTCCACAGCAGCGTGCCACATAGTCAACCCCTGATAATAGTTTTTGGGAAACTTGAGTATAACATAAGCAGAGACACATTATGCTCTCGTTTACATTGCACTATTTGAAAGTCATTTGGAGATTGCTTTCCAGTGACAACAGTTTCCATTTCTAGTTTATGTACAGACATTTCCTACCTAGCTGCCCTGCATTTGCATTGTGTGTGACCACTGAGGCATTATTGCTCTCTTGGAATCGTTGGGCCTCATCACCCAAATGTTGAGACTGGCACCTGTGTTCGATAGATGGTGCTGGGCAGGGGTGTGGAAAATGAAGCTCCCACCCAGTCGATTAAATAGAGAATTGTGATTAATTGGAGTCGATAGTGTTAGCACAGACTCAGCGTTTCCCATCTATAATGCCCTGCCCTGACCCACTCCTAATGTGCTAGTACACATTTGCCAGTGCTCACGCGTATACACACACACACACACACACACACACACACACACACACACACACACACCTCTCTCAAGACAAAACAAACTGATGAACTCAGCCTGGCGAGATGTGATGAGGCTGGAGGAACAAAGGATTAGTCGATGTCTGGGGGAAGAGCGAAGTCCACTGCAGACTGAGCGAGGAAAGTGCTCACAATCTGAGACAAAGTTGAGAGGGGACACTCCAATGTACACTCTCCTCTCAGTTCAGTCTTTGCAAAAGCTTGAGTTCCTACAGTGTCTGCCGATGGGTTTCAGTGCTCTCCTGTGTGTCCACTTGAGCCAGATGTCAAGAATTTGGCTGCCCCAAAAGGATCTGGATATATCTCTAGATGTTAGGCCTGAAGCACATCAACTCATGGCCCTTTTCTTCAGGTTTATCTTTTGAAATGTCATCGCTCCATGGGCCGAAGGATTTCCAGTGCTGTGTAGAAAGCAGTCGTAACGTTTCAGACAGTCAGTTCATGTGCTGTAGTTTGTCTTTATCAGATTGGTACAGTTGGGCAATGAGCCAAGAGGGCTACTCTGTTTGATCTTTGTTTGGAGTGACTGCAAGAATAGTGTTTGTCATACTTTGTGGGTACATATGAGTGTTGAATCGTTCAATACCATGGGTGCAGTGGAAGCTCATGTCATTATGTGTGTGTTGAGTTGAGTTAGACCAGTGGTGCTCAGTTTTTCAGCATGCGAGCTACTTATAAAATGACCAAGTCAAAATGATCTACCTACTAAAAAAATGCAAAACATATATTTATTTATGTGACTTCAGTGTCAGAAAAAGTACACACCGCCCGTCGCTACTACCGATTGGATGGTTTAGTGAGGTCCTCTGATCGGCCCCGCCGGGGTCGGCAACGGTCCTGGCGGAGCGCCGAGAAGACGATCAAACTTGACTATCTAGACAGGAAGTAAAAGTCGTAACAAGGTTTCCGTAGGTGAACCTGCGGAAGGATCGTTACTGGGGTCGCCTCGACGGCCGTGCGGCGCGC
>OMOT01089010.1:0-26811 GCA_900312575.1 Acanthochaenus luetkenii | reverse complement strand
CTTTTACTTCCTGTCTAGATAGTCACGTTTGATCGTCTTCTCGGCGCTCCGCCAGGACCATTACCGACCCCGGCGGGGCCGATCCGAGGACCTCACTAAACCATCCAATCGGTAGTAGCGACGGACGGTGTGTACTTTTTCTGACACTGAGGTCACTGCGCATGCGCAAACGGCATATAAATAAATATATGTTTTGCATTTTTTTAGTAGGTAGATCATTTTGACTTGGTCATTTTATAAGTAGCTCGCATGCTGAAAAAGTGTGAGCACCCCTGGCCTAGACCATCCTATAGCACAGGTTCAAGTCCTACAACAGCTTACTGTTATGGTCAAAAGTTTACATACACTTGTAAAGAACATGTATGTCATGGCAGTCTTGAGTTTCCAGTAATTTCTACAACTCTTATTTTTCTGTTATGGAATGTCATACTTCTTCGTCACAAAAAACATTCATGAATTTTGGTTCTTTAATGAATTTATTATGGATCTTCTGAAAAATTTGACCAAATCTGCTGGGTCAAATATATTTGTATACAGCAATGCTAATATTTGGTTAAATGTCCTTTGGGTAGTTTCACCTCAATTAGGCTCTTTTGGTCGCCATCCACAAGCTTGTGGCTTCTGGTTGAATCTTTGACCGCTCCTCTTGACAGAATTGGTGCAGTTCAACTACCGGTAAATTCGTTGGCTTTCTGACACAGACTTGTTTCTTCAGCACAGTCCATGATGGGGTTTAGGTCAGTAATCTGGGAAAGCCATTCTAAAACCTTAATTCTAGCCTGATTTAGCCATTCCTTTACTACTTTTGCCCACTATGCTTGATAGTAGGTATGGTGTTCTTGGAGTTAAAGGCCTCACCTTGTCTCCTCCAAACATATTTCTGGTCATTGTGGCCAAATAGCTACATTTTTGTTTCATCTTTCCTCCAGAAGGCCTTTTCTTTGTCCATGTGATCAGCAGCAAACTTCAGTTGAGCCCTAAAGGGATACTTTATCCTAAATTGATGTTACCTCCATTTTGTGAAACATTCCACCCCTCCCTGGGTCTAAAAATATGTTTTTTGTGCATATAGCTGCTTCCGAGATGTTGCTATAGAATGTCATCCTTAAAAGTAAAAGTCTTCCCCCTACAGCGGAAGTAGGGAAAGTACTCGCCTCTGGTTCCCATAGAGCAGCACGCTTCAGCTCTTGTGAAAATGAAAGTAGCCGGGGAGACGGAGAACAAGAGAGAAAAAGAGGCGATTCCACCGTTGTCGCTGCGGGCTGGGAACGTAAGGTGGTGCACTTGCGGTTGCGGGACATGCCAGGAGATGAAAGGGAGGATGGCAGTATTTTCTGCTAAGAATGGGGCACTGGTCAGTGGCTATTAGCCAAAGTTTTGGCCGGTCCGGACTCCTGCATCACCAGCACCCCAGCCTTAAAAACACTTTTCCTGTTGCCAAAGCCTAATTGGAAGAAGCAACCCAAACCAGAGAAGTAAATAATGTTAACCCTAGCTAGCTAACGTTTTTGACCTAGGCTAACGTAGCCTCTCAACACAAACTTATCCCTTTCCAAAGGGAGGAGGAGGAGGGGCCCTATTTAAATGGAATCAGAGAAGTCACAAGCTGTAGTCAATCATAATCACTCACAAGTTAAGAGGCCACAAAGCTAATTTGATTGCCACAACTTTCTACATCACCAAAATTGATAATTCAAGTTTATGTACATTTTTGACCCAGCAGATGTCATATTTCCAGAAGACCTATAATACATGTTTACACACAAAAAACGCATGAATGTATTTTGTTACAAAAATGTATGTGTTCCAATCATTCCATCACAGAAAAATAAGAGTTGCAGAAATCACTGGAAACTACCATGATATACATGTTCTTTACAAGTGTATGTAAACTTTTGACCACAACTGTACGTCCACCCTTGTCCTTGAGCAAGACACTGAACCCACTCAAGTCAAACTAAACGTCTAAAATGTGAAATGTTAATGAACTAGAAACAGATGCTGCATACCAGGCATGGGATGCCTCATGCCAGGCTGCTGAGTGGCCATCATGCCCCCCATGGGACCCACTGGTGGGGCAGAAACAGTGGCCTGGCCTTGGCAAGGTATATTGCGCTGGTACCTGGACAACTGAGCCCGCAACTCTTCCTATAGGACACAGACAGCAAAGAAAAGGAGAAATAATTAGACATCGAAATTCTGTAGATCAACGGGGTGAAAACAAAATGATAGTAATAAGTAAGCAAGCAAATGAACAATTATTTAAATCATCACGTCACTTAACATCCATAAAGGCTTTTGGTATGATTAACGTGTTTTTTCTGAACACGAGTAGCTACTTACTGTAGAAACTAGAAAGAGAGACAGTTCCAGCTGGGCAACTTACCAGTGAGATGTCCTCATCAGGGTGGATCAACTTACTGGTTGCACTGGAGGTGGTGAGGGTGGCAGGCTTACTGGCCACAGTAGAGGGAGATTTGGAGACAGTACTGCTGCTAGCATTGGGGCTGGCCACTGAAGCAGTGGCCTGAGTGTAGGCTGGGAATGTGGGCTTTGAGGGGTCAGAGGAGGTAGACGGGGTTGGGTGGGGGGACCCTGACACTGTCTGCAGGCTCTGAGGAGGGAGAGGAAAACACATTAGAGACTGTGCTAAAAGACATTAATATTTCACTACTTTAAAGGATAAGTTCGCTATTTTGGACCTTTTGGACTTTCTACCATGAAACTGACACAGAGATCATAATTTCCCTGACCGGTTCAGTATTGAGCTTTCTACAATTTTCCTGCAGGCTCTCACTGGGCTAAAATAAAAGACAATTGAGCAATCGTAAATGCTTTGGAAAAACCACGATATGTGCTTTTCCGAGAGGGGAAGCTCAGGGTGTATTCTTACAGGTCTCAGTGAAATGTATCGCAATCCTAGACCAAGAATTTCAGGGGACTTTTGGTGTTCTTGCAAGAGGTGCGAATGCCATTAAAAACCTGAATGTATCCATGGATGACACTGGATCATCTCCAGGGTGTGCAACCGATACCATGGACTTTCAAGTGCTAATAAACCAGGCAGTTTTAGACCTTCTTCCACATCCCCAAAATGTATAGGAGGAAGAGGCCCAGGCCAGGGGAACTGAACGGGCAACTCTCAATTCTGTAAGTAATCCTTGCTATTTGGATAATACTGTGTCTCTACAACGTTGCTAGAGTGCAGACGTTTACAATGCAAAGTGCGGTCGGCGAAATAGCTCTGTTTCAAATGGAACTGTTGTCTCAACAATCAGTTTGTAATAGTCTACATTTCACAGAAGAGCATACTGAGACTGGTAAGAATACACCCTGAGCCTCCCATCTCGGAAAAGCACATTTACCGTCGTTTTTCGAAAGCATTTACGGTTGCCCAATAGTCTGCTATTGTAGCCCGGTAAGAGCCTGCAGGAAAACTGTAGAAAGCTCAATACTGAACCGATCAGTGAAATTATGGTCTCCATGTGTTATTTGCATATTAGAAATTCCGCAAATAGGCTCTATGGTCCAAAATTGCAAACGTATCCTTTAAGGTTACTCCCATGACTGTGAGAGGGTGATGTTTGGTCCCCTTTATACCTGGTATTAATATCCAAAAATGTGTCTCCGGCATACAAATTGTAATTGGATCTCTCTTTCCCTCAATGCAGATTTCCACACAATCACTTCCTCTTGCAACATTTACATCCTTTAAAATTGATAGTTAACACCTCGCCTCACTTGTTCCCAATCCAAGATTATCCTGCCAATCCATTTTTGAAAGGTATGCTCCTATTCAAGCTGCCTCCCACCTGTTTGATTTGTGTGTCCATTTAGGTTGGGTCTGTGCGCAAAGGTTTATTTTCATATCCATAGCTGCAATATGTGGACTGGAGATACATCACATTTATATTTTGTTGCTTATGTGGCCAATTTTACATATCTTCGCTCTAACTGATTACAATCTTATCACCTAGGACAGGTGTTAATGCCAGGTGTATAAAGGGGGTCTTACTTGTCAATACAACATTGTTAATGCAGCAACAGTTACACTTTTGCTACACAGATAAGAGAGCAACTTAATAAAATATGGCAAAAGTCAGATATTATTTTAAGCCTGCAAGAAAAAAGAAAAAAAGCTTCCAAAAAGCATGCTGTGCTGTATTGCCCTATACCAATTCAGAAATAATACAAATCTGCATAAGAACTATCTGTTTAACAGAACTTTTTGTTTGGTCAAAAGGTGAGAAAGCCAATTTTCAATGGTGTTCTATAAATGCAGATTTGTAGTGAAAGAAAAAAGCAAACAATGGCATGTAGCGTCAAATCACAAAACCCTTCGAAAGTCGTTTCTACACACATAACTAGTTAGAATTCAGCATCCCTTGGTAAAAATCTTTAGCACATAAATAGAAATAAACTGTCTATTCTGCCCTACTACTCTATAAACAAACTACATACAATTGTGTGCATGCCAATTGTAAAGCTGTAGTTTGTCAGAGTGGGGCAGGTAGACAGCTGCGTACTTGGGACGTGCTAGGGAACAGAGCTTTAGAGGAGGCGGACTGAGAGTCTGCACTCGACGAGCCTGCACTTGTGCTTGCAACCCGACTCCCCATCTGCAGCACAGGAAAAGTAAAGAATAGGAAAATATAAAATATCCTGCAGTTCAAATAATTGCTAGGTCACGTCTCTTATGTTAGCGTGTGTGCATGGAAAAATACTCGAACATCCCTTATTCAAGACGAGAGGGCTGTAGTATTATATCTAAAATGTTCCCTGTCAGAATGTTGGAGGGAGATGGAGATGTTACTGAAATAAATTATATTACAATGATTTTACCTGTCCAGCACTGGGGAAGAGAGGCTTGTTGACAGCAGGCTGGGCTGACAGGGCAGTGACTGCAGGCATGGCAGGTCTAGTCAGCATGTTTGGTCCTGCAGCAGGGGGTACCTGAGCCATGCGTATCATGCCTGGACGGTGACCCACTGGAGGAGGCATGCCTGACATACAACATGGCAGGACAAATTAACTATAGCCTATATGGTGATATGTCACTGTAATACAACCAGCCATAGCACTGTCTAACTCGAGACCAACAGTCTCTTCTCCTACCTTAGCTTAGACTGTATTAACATAGAAATATGCCGTTGGGAACCCAGCATAGGGCTGCCTCCTGGTAGCTGCATGTCTAGGCTCATTCTGTCTGCATGAGTGTGTATCTGGCTGAATGTCTACCCGAGTATGTGTGTTGTGTTTGCACGGCTGTGTGCGTGTGGTTGTCTGTCTGTCTTTCCTCTTCCTCAGACACCGGTGCAGTGTTTCTATATGGAAGTGCATGCTGCCCACACTTCTACGTCGTTAGCGTTGACTGTGGTCCCATCTCTCTGCCACTGTTACTTCTCTCTGCCTAATTTGTTTTTCTTATGTCATTGCCTATGTTATTGTTCACTTCACTGTATGAATAGATATTATATAAATAAAAAATAGAATAAATAAAATGCAATTTTCTATTAAAAATTCACAGCAAGGCTCTGAAGCTGAGATGGATGTTTTGTGAAGACGTGTGTTAGCAGGGCAGTGGGTACCTGGTGGCATGCCTTGCATCATTGGAGGCATCCCTGGACCTGGCGGCATCATCCCACCCATTGGCATCATCCTAAATACATGGAGAAATATATACATGTAAAAAAAACAACAAGATATGATATGGATGAAATTAAAGGCATGACAATCAAAGCCAGGAAATGCCATGCCCTCACCCTGGTGGCATTCCTGGTATTACAGGGGGCATCCCTGGCATCATTGGTGGCACACCTGGCATCATTGGTGGCATTCCTGAGACAAAAAGATAACCAGTTTTCACAAACTTGCATGTGTTACCCACATTTGGTAAGGTTTAAGCAAATCACTGTTCCCACCTGAGTAGCTGCCTGGTGGCATCCCTGGAGCACCAGACACAGGAGGCATGCCAGGCTGGGTCAAATGGGGGATGTAGCCTGCCTGGGGCTGGGCAGCAGGAGCCTGCTGGAAGGAGGGGCCAGGCTCGTCATCCTCGTCATCCTCATCTGAGTCGTCCTGGTTCTGCTTCTTCTTCAGAGACTCTGATACACAGAAAATAGAACATAATCCATTACAAATAGGAATAGAATAATTTCAGCCAGCCAGCAAAAATAAACATCACATTGTTAATGAGGGATTCTTGTAGTAGCAATACCTTGGGTTTTTTGCTCTAGTACTTTTCTTCTTTCTTCCATGTCTTTCTCTGGAATACCCTCCATGCCATAGATTTCCAGTTCAATGTCTGTTCTTCCAGGTATTGCATTGGGAACTCCATCGATGGTCTCTTTATGTACCTAAGAAAGAATTGATCAGTGTAAGTGTAAGCATGGTAAATTGGCTAGTCAATTAGCATGGAAGATAATTGTTAGTAACTAAATGAATGGAATACAAACAAACAGTATTTAAGAAAAACGGTTAGCATGATAGGAGGTTTCCTCACCTGCATACAGTGGATTGCTAACCCAGGGCCAGTGTACAGCTTTTTATGGCAGATGTGACATTTGAAGTGTTTGGCCTTCTGATGCTGAATGAGAATCTTTTCATCGTCAAAATCTCTGTTACAGTACCTGAGTTCACGGTTTAGGAAATTGTTGTTTCAAGCTTCACGCTCAGTCACTGATAAACTTCAACAATACGCGACAGCTGGATTTGAACTAAATGCGTTTCAAAGTTGGTAAAGCAAGTAACAGATTTTTTGGTTTTGTTTAAAACACCATACACTACCAACATTAGGATTAAAAATATGTGATGCACCAGTCTGAGAGCCTACCAGAGATTTACTGGAAGGCTAACTTACACGTAGCTAACTTTTAAGATAAACGTAGAACAACAGTTAGCTAGGCTACCTAACATCTGTCTACCACAGAACCAAATATGTTCTAGTTAGAAAAAGGATACCAGCACCAAGGCTTCAGTTGCTTTTTCTTCTTTCTTCCCATGTTTTCTGTTCTGGCAATTTACTTCAACAACTAATATAAAATATCCTTGGAACGAACACAACAGCCGAACTGAAGATGGCGTCAGTTCTCCAACATCCCACAAGACATTGCGGCGTGGACTAGACGCTAGAAAGAAGAAGTAACGTGCCCTCTGGCGGCGCAAAAAACGACTGTTTGTTTACCTGCTGTTCGGCGACTAGTGTACTATCATGTGTACTATCTTATCAGACCGTTCATGTTTCTGAATGGACCTACACCCACGCCACGACAATCTGTCAGATATCTATTTTTCTAGCCTGGTTGATATGTATGGAAGCCCGATGCTAAGTCGTAATTATGACTTTGTATCCCATAAATATTACGGGCTTCCGTAGAATATGTTTAGCCAATAATAATTTGCGAACAGCCAACTCTTCAATGGACAATACAACGCCTCTATAAACAGAATGATTAAATAGTTTTGCTAGTTGTTCCATTTCTTTATTGGTATGTATTTATAGATTTGCGCAACATATCATGAAAACGTCTACTTAAATGTCTACTTAAAGCCCCACAAATGAACATGAATTACTGAAAACATTTGCCCCAGGAACCATTATGTGAAATCGATATCATAGTCGGACATGTCTTTGAACGTACACGCGTAACAACACTGCGCACGCGCATAAGCCAGTTACTCTTATAAAAGGGTGGGGGTGTAAAACGGATGCTGGTTTGTTTACTTTACACCAGTGCTCTGCGCTTTTAACTTCTCGGTTTGAATCGGAGATCCCAGCGTCAGTAATACCAACCCAGCATAAATAATAATAAAAATACGACCTTGTCATCTGTCATTTTAGGCAGCTGCCAGCTTGCTACGCGCAACAGTAGTATAATGTTTACCTCCCAAACCGCATCCTTCCAAGACTCAATTGACGTGGAAGAGAGAGATGACTTTGACAGCGAAGAGGTTGCTGGATACAACCAGAAAATTCAACTGAACTGCTACTACACCATCTATCTTTATCAAGGCACAAGGTAACGGATACCATTTTCAATGCTCGTCCTAGAGTTCTATATATAGATGTTAAGCCACATTATTGACTGTTAGTTTACTGGTGTTGGCGTGAGCTGTCATCCGAGCTCTGCCACACGACACCTGACTTGGCTAAATAATTGAAGATTTGTAAAAATGCATTGGAAACTATGTCTGCCCAGAATTATTGTGTGTGCACTAGTTATCCATTGTTCTACAGGAGTTCACAGACACATCTCGCTCCCTGGTTTTTCCTGAATACAACAAGCTCCCTGATGTGTAGATGTGTGGGGGTTTTCCAGGTCACGTTTTCAATCCAACGTTCTTTCCCCAAATCACTTTTCAGTTGATCCTGAACCGCTGACTGTGGCATTAATTCAGGCAAAGGCAGATTTTTACATTAATAACTAACCAGGTGATGAGTAAACTGTCAATTGTCTTAGATCTGATGCTACTGGGGAAAATGTGGCATGGAACCAGAGAAGGACAGACTCCACAACCAGTCAGGATGACTTTAGGTAACAAAGGAGCCATCCGCCTACTTCGCCTTGCTCTCCGTGGTTGTTCCTCTTTGGCTTTCACTGTTGTGCATTGGTGTATCCACGGGGCTGCCACGGGAAAACCAATCAACATGGAATCAATGCTGTTTCTTTCCTGATTGTGTTCTGATTGGTCATTACTGTGCCGACTGTCTCTCCAATACTGAGTTACACGGCCTTTAGGCCTCTCCTAATCTGTTTGGGCTCCCCATTGGCATGTGTAATTGGCAACTGGAGTTGAAGAAAATGAACAAATGAATGAATGAATTGCCTTTGAATGTCATGGTAGATTATTTTAGAATAATTCTCTCAATGACTTTGTGATATTCGCAACACAAGAGAAATGACTTATTTAAGGCTATGTGACTCAGTTGAGCAAAGAGAATCTTAATGTCACTCTATTGGTGTGTTGTTTCGATGTGGCTTATGGTCATCAGCTTCTTTCATCTCCTCTCCATTGACTTGACTGGCTTCGAACGTCCTCATCACCCCCACTGGCTGTCTGTACCTATAGTGACTCTCTGTCCTGCCCACAGCCTGACCCTAGTTGACAGCAGCCTGCCATCGGAGGCGGAACCTGAGCTGCGCTGCTACATCTCAAGGAGGCTAAGCAAAGGAGCCCTGCTTGGGGGCATGGGCAACATCGCCACTGTGGAGCTCAGGTAATAATGACTTTTTCAAGTTCACTCATACCCTTTTGCGTCACCAATCAAATTTCACTCAATACTTATTAATGGCACCACCAAATGACCACCACATAAAGTCTGCAGATAGGAGCTGTGACATCACAGCAAGTATACTAGCCTTCAAGGCTTCGTGACAAAACAACCCTAGATCTTAATTCTGTTTGACCTCATACCTTTGGACTGATGCAGTACATGTTTCATCATCATTGTAGTACACATGGCATTATTGTGGGTGTAGCCTATATAATTCCACTGCAGTAATACAATTGATGTAGCTTTATAAAGTGAAGGTCAGAGGTGGACAAACTCAATGACTTGGGATATTTAATAACACACGTGTTGATGATTCACTCTTCCCAGTGTCCCAGAGCAGGCAGTAGGCTGCTACTGCTGTCTCCTGGAGCAGGAGCGCTCACCTGAGCAGCCTGACGCTGATGGCAATGGATATGTCATCTGTTTCATGGGGGGCTCTGAAAAAGGACTGAACTTATATCCTTTGCTGACAATACTCTTATATAGTGTTGTCATGCAGTCAATCTATGTAACAAGCATCATACAAGGTCCTCCAGCATTCATTGTATATATAATCCTTGCTATATTTGAGTTGTTCTTTCCAGCATTGTTACATTGCATCCACAGCGTTGTAACTTTGGGCAGAGAAGCGAGCAACATTTCCAATTCCTTGACTCAATGCACATTCAGACTAGAGCTGGATAAGTACGTCCAAGGCCTGCAGAGCAGTCTACAAACCCCAGAGGTCAGAGAATGGAATAACAGTGTAACGGAGCTGCAATTATAAATCATTGTATTGTTGATGTAAAATAGTTTTCTGTCCTTCTGTGTGTGCGTCAGCTGCAGAACCTCGAGACGGAGGTGCGTCCCTATCTGAGCCGGTGGTACGAGGAGTCTGTGATGCACATTTATCGGGTGGTGCAACTGGTCCATGGCAGCATCAGCTTCCTGCTGCATGCCGTGAGTCACTTTCACCTCTGGAATATTCCATCATGACCATGACTACGACATAACCCGCTCCCCTTTAGCAGCTCCCTGAGTGACCCTGTCAAACTACATTTAAATCATATACAACTACCAAGGTCATTGTAGAACTACCAAAAAACGTGTGTTTTGCTTGGCAGTAACCTGTTTGTTACCAAAAGAAAGGTAAAATAATGTGATATTACCATCCCCACTGTATCATTACATCATAAGACAACTTAAAGGTATATTTACTCTGTGCATTAAAGCATTCCCTGTGGATGCTTTGTTCCAGTTCACTTATTTCGATATCACTCAAATTCAGTTTGTGTGCAAGACATCAAAATATTCCCAGAACAATGCATTGCAACCACTAAGCATTCTGTGTCCAGGCTCTGAGTCACACACACGTGGAGGTCATCAATTCAGATGAGAGGACAAAGGCTGATGTGTCCAGGTGAGTTAGTTTACGGTACCTGTACTGTACTGTAAAATACTACATTACCAAATCCTAAGACTGCTGGTTTGAAGTACATAATTTCTCACCACTGTGTATGTCAGACTAGCACTGTGCATGTGCTGTTGTATATGTAGTTAGTGGTCTGTTTGTTGAATGTCGAACTTCTGTTGTATATCAGGTTCATCAAAGCAGCCAGTTTGCTGGGCATTTCTCAACAAGACACTACAGCTTCTCTATGTAATGCCATCTCAGAGGACACACACTCTGACCTGACCATAGACTGCTCCACCAGCCCACCCACACTCTCCAACACTGGTAGGTGGTACCCTGAGACATACCCTCACACACTCCAATGTAGGTCTGAATTGGATAAATGACAAAACAATTTTTTACAAAGTCTAGAAGTCTAACATATATGTTTTCTTCCCCCAGTCAGTAATCGTTTTTGTGATGACTGGATTCAGGCATTCCTGAACGCAGCAGAGCGTTGTAATCCTTTCCTGCTCAGACAGATCCTGGAGAACTTCAAACTTAAGGTGGTAAAAAACACACACACAGACAGACAGACATACTTTCGACTTCTCTTGGCAGATATATAACTCTTTTTTTTACTTAGCTGTGTTTGAAGACACTCCCCTACTGCCTCTTTCCTTTATTGTGACCTTTTTTAAAATCTGGTTTATTTTTCTCCACAAACCACCACTCCCACTCTACAGGCCATCCAGGACATGAACAGCCTGAAGCGCTTTGTGCGTCAGGCAGAGATGAGTCACTACGCCCTGTTCCGCTGCTGTCAGTTCCTGCAGGGCTGCGGAAATAGGGACGTGTTGCTGCAGAACGCCAGGGCGGAGCACAGCGACCTGCCTGAGGCCTGCAGCATCATCACCGTCTTGGAGGAGTTCCTCGGGGAACAATCCAAGGCCCAGGCCTGATTCCATCGCAGCACTCATACCAGGGTGGGAAACTCACAGCAACCACTCGCCAAATTGTGCTACCTGGATACTTTGGCTGTGGCTTGTAAGATTAATTACTCTACCAGCCGCTTGGTAGATAACTAACCATCATTCTGAACATAGCATTACATTCTGCTGTAAATATTAGCTGGCAGGTAAAGATTTAAGCTGCTGGGGCAATTTTGAATCCACCAGCCGTTATGGCAGGTGGATGAAAATATATGTTTCCTGCCCTGGCACTACTGATGCCTCCCAGCTAGAAGGATGGTGGTGATGGTCATTACTATAAAACACTAACAGCCCAGTCCCACAGCTCAACTCCCTTCTACAAATGTGTCTTTCTGTTTTGGTTATTTGACATATGTGTCGATCTTACCAATTATGGTTAATTGTTAATTGAAGATGACAATGAAATGCATTTTATGATGATTGCAAAATGACCTCCGTTTATTGCACTTTGGGTGAAGGTGAATTGGCAGAGATACCTATTTGAATTCAGTGTTAAAAAACTGTTCTAGAAAATCTAGACGTAGAGAGGCTTTGATTGTAATTCCGTTTAGCATATCAACTTTGAGCATCCTTTCTACTAATATAACAGTTGTGTTCCTGTGTCTGGCACTTTCCCCAATATACTGTGTTTCACAACTACTATATGCTGATGTTGTTACGTTGCCCCTTTGCGATTTACGTGTTGAATGTGTGCGTTAGAAATCAGTATTAACACTGAACCAAAAATTATTCCTACTAATTTGTTGCTAAACTGACATTGATCACAACGTTTAACTGATACAAACGATGGAGCTAGTGCTTATCCTGACTCTAAACAATGTTATTATCAATGGGTTGTCAAAATCGTCTTTTATTGTTGTTCTTTTGAGGGGAAACATGTTTGTTGAGAATGCACGAATCACTTTTATCTTTTGCTTTTGTTACATAGCTCTACATTTCTACACAATATGGACACTACTATATTTTTGTCATATCAGAACTGCTATCTTTGTCTATCAAGTGACATAGCCTATTTAATCTTTCTGTGGGAATGCAGTGTTGTAGATACAATGTCATCTTCACAGCCTTCACCAGCCCAAGAGTTCATGCTGAGAACAAAACAATGTCCATCTGCCGTCATTGTACCGTAAACCCACTAATGGATTTTAGGAGTAGACTTTGACTATTCCCATGAAACCAGTCCAAAGTGTGTAATAAAGCAATATTGATGTTGGTGGTGATTACTTTAAACTGTGAACCATGTGACATGTAGGTGAGTCAGTTTGTTATAGTGAACCATAGTGTGACTGACCTATGTGTATACATTGCTTGGCTCTGTACAGTGCGTTATATCATGTTATAAATGAATATGTGGTTCTTGGTCTTGTATGTAGGAGCTTAAATAAATAGTACTGTTGATCCTCTTTGTTGTCAGTGGGTGTGCGTGTTTGTCTGTAGCATCGAAAAGGACAGTTCAAAGATGACACGTTATGAACACTGATTTTGTATAGCAGGTGTCATAATAAACACATTTATCATACCACATCACATAGCTACTCTTTGTTTTGAATAAACCTGTGAATGAGTCACACTTACAAGCAAAGTGGTAGTTATTAAGGAAGGAAAACTGCACAAAGAATTTAGTCTCTGGTCCTAGAGATACATTCGCATGTACGGATCCTCAGAGGCGGCTGCAGCAATCCCCCAGTCTGTCGGTTGTCCCCCCAAACTGGACATCATACCCTCCAGTAGACTCCCCTCCTCCTCCAGCTGGTCTTCTGCAACCAGAAACAGAAATAGATTAAGCTTGAGGCAAACAGATGAGAGAAATGTGTTGCAAATGTTGCAGAAATCATTATGAGAAACGTTTTGGCTAATTTGTCTGTCTTATAGTACAGGAAGAGATGTGAAGATGTGAATTCAGAAGGGGATCCTCTAAACAAAAGAGACATGATGACAGGAAGGACAGTAACATGAAGCCAGACTTAACCAATAGTGTGATCAGACATCTTTCTCAGAAGTGAGCTTGGCACATCATAGATGCTCTCTGTCATTTCTCTGTTTTCTGAAATGGATCAAATTCACACCAAACAATGAAACGTTTGCATCATCTTGGTATGACAAGTTATATTAAAGCTACTGCATCTGCGCTGTAAACAACAACGTCATCTCACCCTGATGGTCAGCAGCCCTCCTGTTGGAGAGAGGGACGTCATACAGGTCCGAGTCCTGATCCGAGTCTGACGACTGCTTGATCTCATATATCGCTAAAGAGATATAATATAGCACATGGTAAGGTTTGGACAGTTTGGACGTTTTAACAGCCGTTAAATGTTGTATGTTGTACTTTGTACGTTTATGTAAATGTCTGTCACAACAGTAAGTTTGTGCTGAAGATGATACTAACTGTTTCGAGGTGGTAAAACATCAGCTTGAATTCATAAAGCATTTGAAAGGTTACCATTGTGATGCTGGTGTTTGCAGGCTGGCAGTGTGTTTTGGTAGACGGCCTCTTCGCTGTCCAGCTCCTCAGAGAAGGAGCGGGAGGAGAGGGTGCCGCAGTCCTCGTGGAGGCTCCGGCCTGGAGGAGCGGCGGCAGGGAGGGGCCGTCCAGGCAGGGACTCTGTCACACTGTCCCAGTTTGTGCTGGAGTGTAATCTCTCTCCCTGCTCGTGCACATCCAGGCTGCAGAACAGAACAAGTACATAATCACTGGCTAGCATGAGAGACAAAGGTGGCCAGCTATTCAGTGAGGTTCCACTTCTGCCTTCCTGTTATAGATAACATGGCATTGAGCAGATCACCCACAAGCATGTCAGTGTTAATGTCCCGTTGACCTAAAATTGATTGTTTCGGATTTGTCATGATGGAATAAACTTCCATCTGCTTACTGTGTGCGTCCAGGGTCCGGGCCCACGGAGCCAGAAAGATACATGGCCTGCCATAGGTGCTCTATCCACTGCTTCCTCAGAGCAGCTGTCTCTGCTGCCTAGACACACACACACACACACACACACACACACTGGTTTGGTTTGGTTGACAGAACCAGCACATCTCCTGAAACCTGACCTCCCACATATTCACCACCCACTGTGCAGTTGGACTGGTTGAATCGGGGTCACAGTCAAACAGCAGACGCGACTCACCAGCACTTTTGTCTTTCCATTGGTCATGGTGATCTCGAACACGAAGCGCTTGCCGTTGTCCCACTGGACCTCTCGCACTGACTGCACCTGGCCCGACAAGTGGACTTAAGTAAATCAGTCGTATGTATCAAGTCAGTTAGTGGCTTTGAAACGTTGGTGCATAATGTAGGGTGGATGGTAAATACCTAAATAAATAGAAAAAAACAAATCACTAGAGACAATGGAGTCTCTGCTATATCAAGGGCAATGAACGGAGGTGGACTCACGTTGTAAACGTAGTACAGGCCTCTCAGGTGTGACTGTGGAAAAAGCAGAATAATGTCATCAACATCACCTTTGATTCCCTGGGAATCTCATGAAAAGATAAGTAGGCACTGCCAAAAATAGATGTCTCCTAGCACTGATAGTGTTTGATGTATATAACTAATGTCATAAATAAGAGATCTAGGCTGATCAGTGACCAATTAAAAAAAGAGACTATTCAGGAGCTTGATAGACTCGGTATGAAGCCACCAGTGTTAAGTTGAAACTGCTTTCCACCACAGCAAATTTCTACTTACGGCGCTGCCATTCTTTTTAGTGTAGAAGAACATGGTTGTGTTTTGGAGCCTGAACCAATACGTTGCCCACCTCATTTTCTAAAGAATTAAGGAAAGAATGATGGATAGACTGACAGATAGACAGCAGGTAAGTTAAACATATTTTCCATGCAGGTCAAAAAACCAAGACAGTTTGGATTCCATATATCTTACCATAGCATCTTTTCTTTTCTTCAGGAAGCCCTCAAACAATAACCTGGTCTCGTCTGCTGACATGTTGGGCTACAGTAGATGGCAAGTTCAGCGCTGTGGCTAGTTTTGATTCTGTCTACCTGTGTGTGTGTTGTGACTTCCTCCTCACGCAGGCTGAGAGAAAACGTTTCACAGCCCCATCACCTACTCGCTTCTCTATTCTGCTTTACAATGACCCCATTTGCACACACACACAGTGAACTTGAGTTTTTGATGATCTATCATATACAGTTTATGAAGCCACTGAAAATTGGATCACAGAAAAAGCTTGATTTTTGAAATAATTGATGCTACTGCTCAGGGAAACAATATATTAGTGGGTGTTTGTGTACTTTATTACAGATATGTCAGTTTCAACCACATTTGTTATGCCTAATAGCTTTCACCCAATAACACACATGGAGGCCAGATCATAGAGTTCTTTATTGTAAATGCTGGAAAAGTCAATGAGAATAAACATTTCTATAGTTTTAAGGTGGGAGAGGTGCACTGAATGGCTGTCGTTAGTAGCAGAATCTAACTTTGTGGTGTCTCCAACTTCATAAAAATATCATATGGAGATCTATTTAAAAAACAGAAAAGTAAATACGGAAGCAGATAGTCATGTTATACACCATGACGACAGCTTTGATCAAACTAAATACAAAAATACATGAGAAATGTAAATCCCTCTATCCGTTTCATGCGGTGCTGAATAAACCACTCAAAATAGAGGAAAAAAACAAGTTTAATAAATTAACACAAACAAAAAAACTTGCATGACAACCATGACCTTTCTAGTGTTAGACGTGGCTTTGTTTTTGTAACACCTTCAGTAGGTGTGGTATGAAGAGCTGCACTCTAGTCAATGTGGCAAGCTCTCCTGGCTTGTGATCTTGTCTGGGGTCCAATCCTAAAATACCCAAGGAATACATATATATACACATCAATTAAAAAATTTGGTTTTTAAAAGTCCCTTTTGTGGTGTTTCTGTATGGCTGCCTCTTCTTACTCTCTGGTCTCCAAACATCTAGTTAATAATACTGACCTGAGAAAAAAGAAGACTACAACTAACTGTTAAAAACATCCAGTGACTACTACAGTCTGATCTGAACTAGACTATACCAATAGATCCCAGAACATGGGCAGTTAGATTTGACTGATGAACATGTGACATTTCAAAATGTATCCGCCCCTTCCTCAAACTGCAAAAAAACAAAACAAAAAACAACAACATTGAACTTCAAAAGAATGACTTCATTTTCAAATATATATAAAATGCATCTATGATTTCGCTCTCGTTTGTTCTTGCTCGTACTGCATGGGAAGGAGGGGAATTGGAAGAGGTGGGGCTGAGGCCATGGGCCTGGTTGGTTGGGGGGTCTTTAGTCTTTCAGGTGTGGGGGGACACAGTGGACAGAGGGACTGGGGAGGAAGTAGCTGTCGCATGCTTTCAATTGTCTCATCATCGCTGCTTGAGAAGTGCTCTGTACATGGCGAAGCCCAGCACGGCAAACACTGTGGCACCGACACTCGCTCTCAGCCAGAAAGTTGAGTTCTTCAGGTCTGCCTGAGCCATGTGCCTGTGAGAAGGAGAGAGGAAGAAAGAGAGAGAGACAGAGAGATTGGTTGAGGAAAAAAAGAGAAAGCAAGAAAAAGAGGGCAAACAATATATAACATATGAACACATTTCCCATTTGAAAACCACACTGGGAGTAGTTGCCAAATTAAGAGGGAAGTCCACACTACAAAAGTTGATTTAAACGCTCAGCAGCAGACAAAGAAACAAATGCGTTTCAGGCCATTTAAATAAATGTTTGTAATTTATTCTGTAGTGCAGACTCTCCTCTTTTTGTGAAGGTCTTTATTATGAGCAGTTGCCAAATGACAAAACAAAGTCAAGTTCTCTCTCAGGTGGAAACTACCTGAAACTTAGCCATAAACAAACTGATAGCTGTGCCCGTTTCCCCTGAATCTCCCCTGATTTTGGTTTGGAAACAGTTTGAGTTGTCACTGTGATACCAGCCTGGAACAGGAACACATGCTTTCTTTTGTCATTTGGTTAGGTTTAGGGAACAGGATCAGACAATAAAGCGGTTGGGTGAAGAGAAGGAGTGGCATAGAACTATGCGAAGCAGCATGGAGGCCGGTCTAAAATGCAACGAGAGGCATTAAACCAGAGAAAACAATTCAAACTACTGAAGGAGTATTCCAATCAGGTAGCACCTGCCCATCCTGTTCAAAATGTCTCCAACCATCTCATGCCAGTCAAACACAAATCCAGCTGCCTTGGCAAGAAGCACAACAGTGGGGGAACTATGCAGACCGCAATGAAGTGAAGGTTGTGAAAATGCCAATGAAGGAGATAACAAAGGAGAAAAAGAGAAAGAAAACGGTTTAATTTTCTCTTTTACATTGGGTGGACAGCTTCAATGGCAACTTGGGCCTAGAAAATTAAAAACTTGTAACACCTGCACAATCATACAAAATGCATACAAGACGCATTAGAGCCATGGTACTCTGGTAGGATCAGCAGAGAAACCCTCCTGAAACACCTCTTCCTCCAACACAGGTCACCCCTGTCCCTGTCCTGGAAAGACAGACACAGACCTACAACAATAACTGTCTAGCCGTATTTAACCACAGAGACTTCACCAAGCCTCTCTACAACCCTTGAGGACATAAATGTCGAGCCGGGAGTGGTTATAGTAATGACTTGAAAACAATTACATTTTAAAAAATAAGGAGGAAAAACTAAAACAAGAACATTTATTACCCATTATGGGAAAAGTTTAGTATTTTTGAGTGCAGAATAAAGGATAGTTGCACTTCTCCAACAGCAAGGAATCCGTCTATGTCGCAACCAATGTGTCGTAATGAAACGTGGCCGTCCATCCGTCCACCTACAGAAATGTACACACACCTTTCTCCCTCTGGATGTCATTTCTGCCTTTACCTGTCTGAGTGTTTTAGTTGTTCAGCTGAGGCCTCCATATAGATGGACTCCTCCACGTTGGAGATGGCTGTCACCTGCTGCACCAGGCTCCACCCAGCCCAGCAGCCACACACCCACACCCACACCCACACACACACACGACTGCTACCAAACCTGGGCAAATAACACTGCACACAACACACAAACTGATCCAGCCAGCCAAACCCACTTTGACGTGTCCACCCCTTCCACTGCCTAAGACCGGGCTGGCTCGTTTAGTTACATGCCATTAATGGTATCAACAATTCCCAGAGGTTAAACACAAAAAAGCACCACCAAAAGGATTAGTATTGGACACAACACTATCTACTGGTTACATGAATATCCGGCCTTGCAGTCTACCAGGCCGTTGTTGGTCCAATAATCACTGTTCAATAAAATAGGCTAAAATCAGAAAACACACAACTGCCCAAGCACAATATAACACAATTAACAGCCATTCAAATCCTGCACTGAGGTTCAATAAATCTTCCCCATCTTGTGCAAAACACCAGGCTCTAGTCTCCTTAAGTATCGGTATATAGTGCTGCACAGAGGACACCTATTCCCCACTGCCAATAGATGGTGATACTGCACTAAGGACCAAGGCGTGCCTTAGCCACGCGTGCCTTAGCAAGAGTTAGAAACAGATGCACACATTACAACAGGCAGATTAGCAGAGGGTGATCACATGCAAGAGGAAGAGAAAGAGGGGCAGCCAAAAACTGTTGTGTGAACTCCTATAGAGTGGAACAAAAAACAAGGACAGGAAACAATACAAGATAGAAAAATTGGATGAAATTAAGGGCGATTGGTAGGTGCAGTAAAATCTATTGAAACACAAAAATAAAAGCATTTCTATCTTAAACATGGAACACCAAGCACTCTGTTAAGCTAATTTATCAAGTCTAAGCTCACAAGAGAACCGGTCGACAATAGTCTATAACAACAGGCTAGATAAGTGTTCCCCAGAAATTCAGACACACATTGTCCACCCCCCTTTTTTGTACAAAAAAATTAAATAAGAGCATGACAGCTATGGCAATGGCTTTTCTCTTGTGTGTGTAGACTTTGGTGTAAGAATGGGATTAACATCACGACAAAACCAGACCGAAAACTTGATAGCCAATCAATCAAGCACTCTTTGACAATTGATGAAGGTCAATACCAAAGAGAAATAGATGGACAATAAGAAATGTAATACTTTTATGTGATTAAAAAGAAAATCACACATGTAGACATGCAGACATCAATGTGGTTTTCTGGTGAAGCACAAACCAAATTACAGTATAGAGCATGGTTGTGTTTCTCTCATTTACTAGGCAAATTATATGCTTATTAATCAAGATTTACACTTTGCATATCCACCTCAGGGGGAAAACACCATTCTAGATGTGACCAACACAAGGGTACCTATAGTTGTGGTCAAAAGTTTACATACACTCGTGAAGAACATGTATGTCATGGCAGTATTGAGTTTCCAATAATTTCTGCAACTGTTATTTTTCTGTGATGTATTCTTCCTGGTTGACTCTTGACCAGCCTGACAAATCTTTCTCTCAGCAGCAGGTGATAGCTTGTGTTTTCTTCCTGATCGTGGCAGTGACACAACTATGCCATGCACTTTACACTTACAAACAATTGTTTGCAGAGTTGATCTTGGGACCTGTAGCTGCTTTGAAATGGCTCCAACTGAATTGTTCAAGTCAATGATCCGCTTGTTCAGATCCGTGCTGAGCTCCTTAAGACTTTCCCATTGTAGCGTTTGTGGCTGAGTCTAATGAGAGTATCAGACAAGCCCTATTTAAATAGTTCAGAGAAGTCACCATCTGCAGTCAATCATAATCACTCACAAGAAGTTAAGAGGCCACAAAGCACGTTTGATTGCCACAACTTTGTACATTACCAAAATTGATCATTCAAGTTGCTGTATGTGTATTTTTCTCTCAGAAGATTGTCATATTTCTTGAAGAACCAAAATGCATGAATGTTTTTTGTGGCAGACATATGTGTTCTAATCATTCCATCACAGAAAAATTTAGACCGTCGTGAGACAGGTTAGTTTTACCCTACTGATGATGTGTTGTTGCAATAGTAATCCTGCTCAGTACGAGAGGAACCGCAGGTTCAGACAATTGGTGTATGTGCTTGGCTGAGGAGCCAATGGTGCGAAGCTACCATCTGTGGGATTATGACTGAACGCCTCTAAGTCAGAATCCCCCCTAGACGTAATGATACCGTAGTGCCGTGGATCTTTGGTTGGCCCCGGATAGCCGACTCCGGTCGGTGAGTAGAGCCGTTCGTGACAGGGCTGGGGTGCGGCCGGATGATGGTCGCCCCTCTCCTATTTCGCACCGCATGTTTGTGGAGAACCTGGTGCTAAATCACTTGCAGACGACCTGATTCTAGAGTTGTAGAAATCATTGGAAACTCAAGACTGACATGACATACACGTTCTTTACAAGTGTATGTAAACTTTTGACCACAACTGCAGGTCATGTTTGAAGTATGGACTAACTTGAAAAAGAAGAATACGTCACAGGAGAAATTCATGCTTCGGTTTAATCACTTGTTATAGCCTCAGCCTTCTTTTTCCAGTGCTTCTTGACTGATTTGATATTTGGTCAGTATCCATTATGATGAAATGCTGACAGTAGCTGGAGAATATGGCTAGAGTATATTACACTATAGCATAAGAGATTATTTTGTATTACAACAAATATATAACAACTGTGGGCCCATAACTGCATGTCTGTAACCATATGTGCATCAGGAATGAACAGAAATTCTCCATACTTCGAAGTATGTTTCTGTGCATTTCACCAACATTTTCCAGACATGTGATCAAATATATCCTTACTTTTCTAGACTTTCCAGATCTATGCATGACTCTGGCTAAAACAGGTTAGCTATCTGTTCCTCATAACAAAATGGAAATGTTTCACTTCAAATTCACACCAAATCTTAATTTTTATTTCAAGGCTTGTCTGTGTTACTTATTGGAGTCAATATTGGGAATTCAGTGAGTATTGGACAATAAATTAATTTGCAACATCATGCACCGTTCAGGCAGATTACAATGCAATACCACACACTGTTACCTCCCTGGCTAGGAGCCTAGGTGTTAGCTGACACAGCATGGCAGAGAGTTTGGTCACACTTCGCTGTGTCAGGCTGTACAGAGTGGAGGTTGGCTGGGTGGGGCTGGAGCAGAGACCAAAACATGTCATCACATAACTGCTGGGCTCTTTCAGTATATCATGTGGAAGTGAATGGAGTCTCAGCTCGCACTTGGTTTGGTTGTGAAGCAACGTATCGCTCAGGCTACATAAGATATTTCCAAAGAAAGTGAGGTCTGATTCTTCTCCTAGTTAGTTTGAAAGAAAACAAATAGACCATTGACTTTTAGGGCAGCAGGGTGGTCTAGTGGTTAGAGAGACTATCCTTTGACTGGATGACCCCAGATCAAGCCCTGTGTCAGTAAGCATCCACCTTACTGAAGTGCTGTTGAGCAAATCACTGAATCCCCACCAGCTCCAGGAGCGTTCTGTGCCTGAATTAGGATTGCAAATGCTAGGGAATTTCCTTGATCGATAGTCGCCAACGTTAATGAACCGAAAATTTAAAAAGCATGTTTTTTCTCCTCAATTTATTGAAGCATTAGATAAATTCGCCTGTTTCATGGCATAACACAAATATAATTATGAACGCTGTTTTGTTTAAGTATGATATTTTAATAAGGCTCGGGAAGTTGCGCTCACTCTTCCGAGGTGAATCAGTGACTAACACGTTCATCTATGACATAGGATGAGCCTGAATTAGAAACGTACATTTGCAAAATAGATTCCCTCTTGAAATGAGAAAGCTACGACAGCTCAGGCCTCAGTTTCAAACTTAAACTACATAAGTGCAGTAACTACCCAAGCCTGTTAATTTTTATTTAAGAATATAAGCATGTTTACGTGATCAGGGGTGAGACGTGTGCAGTCGGTTTACAGTGAGACCAGCTGCTGAAAATTCCCCTTTCCGATGGGACCGACGTCCCAGGCAGCATAAGTAGAGTCGCGCTAACTTTGCCAGCCTCGGGAATCTTCCTCTGTGGACTTTCCACCAATCTAATTGCAGTGCGCGTGCCCCCTTGTGTTTAACTTAATGATTGCCTTTCACCAACGGCTCCCGTTGACACAGTTAAGATGAGACTGCAAAAAGTTCAATTTGATCATTACATTTGAAATGGTCATCGATCAAATTATTAACGGCAGTTAATCGATTAACGACTAATCGTTAACACCCCTAGCCTGAATGTTAGCTCTGACCTACCTGGAGAAGAGCAAGTGAAAAGAGAATTTCCCCAATAACGATCAATGAAGTATCACATTATTATGACATTATCAAAACACACTATTAATCTCAAGTGAATTCCATCAGTGAATATTCCCTTTCCTTGCAGTGGATATGCAATGTAAACTTGACCAATGGCCAGCATTGAAGGAAAGCAGAGGAACCTTCACCACCACCCGTGGTAGAGAGCTTGGGTTAAAAAAGAGCTCTGTGACCCATCCTGCAGGTCCAGCCCGACAGAGTGAGGCAGAGAGAGGAGGAGTAAGTCTATGTTAAAACACTACTGCTTATTCTGTGTATGAACCTGTTGAAAACGACCCTGTGGAGTTGGGCCTTAACACTGAGCAGCAGCTCCAACTTGAGGAGGTTCTGACATAGGCAATAGGTGCACCTGTTGCAGGCACACATGCAGCGGAGACGGGCGTGGCTGCGGAGAAACACACAAAAATTTGTGTACGCACCCACACACAAGCACACGTCAAACAGAGAAAGAGGAGGTCAAAGCCACACCAATGGATGCCAGGTGCACAAACACATCAACCAAGTGTTTAACCACTAGGCTAGATCACAGGAGGCCTTCTGGGCTAAAAGCTGCATTGCTACCATTTGCTTCCACCTCCTTAACTAAATTACTTTAGTCAAAGTAAATAAAAAAGGAGAAAAGACAAGCAAACATCTATAATGTACCTTCAGAGTTGACAGTTTAAAGGAAAGTAAGGAACATAAGCAGTGTCAAGCCAGAGGGGAAGAGCGACAAAATGAAAAGGCAAATTCTAAGGGTGGCACATTAAATACAAAAAGCTAAATCCCCCAATATATCTTTAGTCTTATTTTTGGCTCTAGCCAGTGAAACCTTCCTCTAACCAATTCCCCTCATTAGCTACAACCAGCTATGTAGTAGTAAATAAAGTGTCTAAACTGTGACCTCTAGTCATTGAGGCAAACACCCACCATTATAAACAAAATTAAATTACATTTTTTCCTTAAAAGTTATATCAGTTAAAAACTATATCAGTTTGACACAAATGTATATGATGTATACTGTGAATTTACATCATGAAGATTAAGGTAAGGCAAAAAAGCTGGGTAAACTCTATTCTGCAAATGTGGATGGTGGGTAATTTACAGTGGGTAAACTGAGTTTAGGTGGGTTTACCCTCCACTACATCCTGACTATAACTGAATCCAACTGACCTAGTCTTTCTACAGTAGGCTTTGATATAACTATTAAAATGTTCAATATTAAAAGAGCACTTCAGAGTGGGAGGCCTGATCTGTGTTAACTGTTTAAATCAGTTGTTTCTGAACCATTCATTGAACGTTTATGGAAGGCAGAATGAATCCTCGATCAGCACTCGTTCTACAGTAAGCACTTTTCGTTAAATCAAAGCCTTCCTGCAAAGACTTGTTACCCTTGCTCCAGAACGCAGCAGATCCAATGGTTATAGCATCAGACAACAGGACTTATTTTTCTGTGATGGAATGATTGGAGCACATACTTTTTTTGTCACAGAACACATTCATGAATTTTGGTTCTTTTATGAATCTATAATGACTGTGGACACTGACACCTGTGTTCCATCAGCTTCTAGTTCATCACAGACCTGCTTTTTGGTGGTTATTGGTTGACTCTTGACCATCCTGACAAATCTTTCTCTCAGCAGCAGGTGATAGCTTGCGTTTTCTTCCTGATCGTGGCAGTGACACAACTATGCGATGCACACTATACTTACAAACAATTGTTTGCACAGTTGATCTTGGGACCTGTAGCTGCTTTGAAATGGCTCCAAGTGACTTGTTCAAGTGAACAATCTGCTTTCCTTAGACTTTCCCATTGTAGCGTTTGTGGCTGAGTCTAATGAGTATCAAACGAGCCCTATTTAAATGGCTCAGAAGTCACCAGATATAGTCAATCATAATCACTCACAAGAAGTTAAGAGGCCACAAAGCACGTTTGATTGCCACAACTTTCTACATCACCAAAATTGATAAATCAAGTTGCTGTATGTATAATTCTAACCCAGCAGATTCTGTCATAATTCCTGAAGACCTCTAATAAATGTATTTCCCATTCCACTACAGAAAAATAAGAGATGTAGAAATAATTGGAAACTCAAGACTGCCATGACTAGGAGAGAAGCAGAAGTGGATGGGAAGACATAGGAAAACACAGGCATGAAGGATGGGGACATGGGACATTGGGAGAGATGCAGGAGTCTTAATTAAGTCAAATAGGGGTAAAGGGTCAGGCGAATAGGCCGAAAGGTTATTCAGGTGAAGAGGTTCAATACTCACGGGTACATGGCCATGGTGGTGAGTCTTGTGTAGATGTCTTTGTTGGGCACATCAGTTGTGTTGCAAGTGAAGGGCTGGGGCGGGTGGAGCTTGTGCTTGCGGCAAAACTCCAGTGGCGAGAGGCTGTAGTGCTGGCGCACTTCATGCAGGTCTGACTTGGCGGCAATCAGCATGCATGGCGTCTTGCTGTCTATGAAGTATTGCTGCCAAACAGGAGCAGTAAATGTTACTTAGGAAATGTAAAACATTTGATTTGGCATTTTCTTATTACTTGGATACAATTCATTCGCTAATATATTTTACTATTTTAACTGACTGTTCCTAGACAGCGATCATTGTGTTAAAGGCATACCTTGGTAAGAGACATTTTAATAACCAATGTACTTGTCATGTTAAGGGGAAAACATTTCTGCATTTGTCCTTCTGCAGGCCTAAAACAGGCATGTTAGCATTATTAGCAAACTTAAATAGCAAACATGTGGCTGACAGTATTCCTTAATTTGAATGAGGAATACTAACAAAGCCAACATGCCATTTGTTGGTTAATTGAAGTGCCAATACAGAGGGTTTTCCTGCACATTGTGAACAGTGAAGAAAAATAAGAGAAATTCAACATTTCAATGTATCTAACAAGCAATAAATGTTTGCCACACACGCAAGACAGACTTATTCAGATATGTTTTTACTTTCATGAATTGTGAATTAAAACTCATCTGAGAAAGTGCATCAGTGTGCGGCAAATATTTATTCCTTGTTGGATGTTTTGGTCCACCAGCATCTCACAGATGTGGAGCTGTGTAAAGGATATTATAACCTGACTTTATATCAATGCATCTCTTTAAAACAGACAAGCAATCTTCCTCCATCTCAACACCATTCCACTGAGGCATAGTGGAATGGCATGGAGGGGAAAGGGAAGTAACAACATACACAGTTGACGTACCTTGTAGATCTTGGCGCAGTATTCAAAAGAGCGGGGATTGTTGATGTCATACACCAAGCAGACCACATCACACGCTAGGTCCGCCTCTGACAGGAAGTCAAAATCTGGCATTACCTTATGGAGCTTGGAGGGAGCAATAGAAAGAAAGAGAGAAATAGAGAGAGACAGAGTGTGCAGATGGAAGGATTAACAGCTATCCAGAGTACCAACACTGATACGCAGAACAAGACTGTAATTAGGCTTGTCACGGTACTCGGTACTTCGGTACTAACTCGGTACCTACATTGCTGCGGTACTGACGGTACCAGTTTTCCCATGGCACCGAAAGTACCGAAGGTACCGTATTTTCTATTTAATTTGCCACGGAATCAAAGGTACCGTGTTTCTTATTTTCAGCATTAAAAACAAAATCCTTCCGCACATGACCTGGCTACGATTTGTATTCGTCCGCCTGCTCCGCTGTTGCGAGGTAAACAAATACACGTGGAGAGCTGACGGAGAAGATAAGCATGGCCACAGAGAACACCAGGAGCGGCTGCTCCAACTCTTGTGGATTAAAAAAAACGCCAAGAGTCGAATATGGAAATGTTATGCAGGGCTCGAAATTGCGACCGTTTTGGTCGCATATGCGACCAAAATTTAGTCCGTGCGACCTCGATATATAATTGGTCGCACCGGTGCGAGTGTACATAATTGTTCTGGTGCGACCGTTTTCCCCCGTTTTT
>OMOT01089009.1:21561-39204 GCA_900312575.1 Acanthochaenus luetkenii | reverse complement strand
TGTGTGTGTGTGTGTGTGTGTGTGTGTGTGTGTGTGTGTGTGTGTGTGTGAGAGAGAGTGCGTGTGTGTGTGCGTTTGGGGTTGGAGGAGTACAAAAATCTGTGTTTAAATGGAAAGTTACAGTAGTGTTTGTGCAAAGAAGGCAAATTCAACATCAATCAATTGCTCCAGTACAGCTGCAGTCTTGTTCTTATGCCTACTCTCCTCAAACCTGCCTCACCACTCCCCGGCAGATTGCCTTATATTGTACAATGAGTAGTTTCACTCAAGTGAAATGATTAGTCCAGGACACGAGCGAGCTGTGCTACTAATTCCCATTGCTATGATCTTGTAACTCTAGGGACTTAATTAACAATCTTGCTTGCTATTCAAGATTCTAAAAACGTTATTATCTATTACATAATGATAGAAACTTGTCTTAGGTTAGGGGCTGACAAACAACATAAAAACATACACTCATGAAAGACACATACATTTCATGGAGTCTGCCTTTCTATTTACGGCATGACTGTAAAGGTCTGAGAGTTGGATCTGAGTGCTGCTTTTATGTTTATGTATAGTACTACACATTAAAAATGCATTGGTTGCCAGTCTTTAAAACAAACTCCTGCCTCATGCTTTGCCACGTTCTTTCCGTATACCGATCATCAGAGTAAAGGATGCCCTCTTGGGTGTTACCGCTGTATGTAAAACCTCTCTGAAAGAGGCTCGTTCCAGACACGCATTTAGAGGCATACGGTGAGCGATTCCAAGAAGAACTTGTTTTCAGTACACAAACGGGTACAGTTAATGAGTCACTATGGCAATCATTGTGTCAATGGCAATTACAGCTTTAGTCATGGTCAGCCATTGTCTTGTTTTGGTGCAAATAACTTAGAAAACACTGCAAATTGCCTTACAATTTTACTATATTACATATTTAAATATAAAAAGCCACAAGTTCAAGTGTTTTCAGTCACAATAATCACAGAAGAAGACTTATTAAGCTCACAGCATGCTCACAGCTGCCAACAGAGATTATGTAATATGATAGTCTTCTGTGTCTCGCTTCCAAGGTTGGCTTGGCTTTCTCAGACCTTGTTGCCCTCAGGAGGGAAGAGTGTCCATCATATTCATAATTATCTGTGAGGGAGGTCCATCACTGTCGCATATTAGCAGCACAAAGATGGCATGGCAGTAAATAATCCCATCATTTCACCCAGAGGAGGTGAAGCAGACATAAATTTAACACACAGCGCTTTTACATCCTTGAGGGCATTGTAGGGAGGTTTCATCATCTGAAGGATTGATGCTTTGGATTTCCCTTCCCTCACTCTTCTAGCTAGAGCCAAGACTCCATCCAGTAGAAAGCAGAAATGTTAGATTTTGGGATTCATGCACATCTGAATTAGATGTAAGTTTAACAATTGCATTGCACTGGAATGGAAGTGGGCGAGTACCAAATTGTATCTGCTTTACCAGCACCCTTTTAGAATACCTACAGTATAACAAAGGATCTGCACAAAAATGCACTGCATTTTGCTAGCGTGAGTATAACATGCTATTCTAAAAATTGGTTACACATACAATACATGCTCAGATATACACTCACACAGGTCTACATCACAATTTGTGTGCTTTGTTTTTTGACTTTTTATATATAACTCTGAGATATAGCCCCTTTAAATGTCTCTGACTTCAGTTATTCTTATCTACTACGTCCCCCGCAGTAGGGTGGGAACTTTCTTCTCACATTTATTCTCCTTTCCGTTTGTTTCCCCCTCCCTGACATTTATAAAGATTGAGCTTGGAGAATGTTTTGAGCGCGGAGAGGAGCTCTGTCTCCGGGACATTGAGCATCCGTGGTGCGAGCCGCTTCGGATCACTCACTTAAGCAGCTAACATTTCGAACGGGCAACAAAGAGAGTCCTAGTCCCTCTAGAACAATAAAGCAGCGTTAGAGTCAGGGGTGGATGCGCTGTAATACAGACATATATTTCTCTGCCACTGCTGCAGCTGCTGCGCTCAGCAAAATGAGACCAACAGAATCAAAGGACATTCGTTCCATCCAGGAGAGAGAGAGTGACTCACTGTTTCCAGCTATAACATTCATGGTCTCAATGTGGATAGAGGGTGTACTTGGATAAGCAAGGAAGCCTACTGGTTAAAGGGGCATTAAGTACTTTATGACCTTTATCAACCTCTATTGGTGACCAGCTAAATAGTGTTGTTCCAAAACAGAGTAAGGGCCAGAAAGTGACTTTTGAAAGCCTGAAATCTCAGCATCTGTCGTCGGTGTTGATCAACAACAATAGTATGGTCATGTTGTGCTATGGGCCAGTAAAACTCTTACTTTTCGCACCTTTAAAGATACTGTCTTGTAACCGGAAGGTCACAGGTTCAATCCCTGCAGCGGTTGTGTCGTCTGTCACAATGTCACAAGACATTATCGGAGAAAAAGTAACTTTCCGAGTTTTTTTTTGGTGGGGACAGAGTAGGTCTGAGCAAAGAAGGGATTGCTCTTTCCATATATGACAAGATGTAAACCAATGTGGGAGTGTTAATTTATTTCTGTCCTTCCAGAATAGGGACAGGGATGACAGCTAGATGATGATCCCTCATGTCTGATCCATCTCACGCCTCATTCCCCTCGCAGGAATAACATTGAACAGGGATTTAGCCAAGACCTTGACTTGACTGTCAGCTAGCAGAAAAGTGTGCACACTGTGTGTTGTGTGCGTGCGTGTCTTCATGTGTTATAGATATAAGGTTGACAGGTGTGTGTCTCTGAGTGTGTGTTTCTTTGGGGGCGTCTGCGCTTGTGTATGCACGTGTGCACCATATGTGTGTCTGTGTGTGAAAGGTCATGTGATCCTTCCAGGCAGGGGGAATAAAAGAGGAGATGATTCAGGATTTTTGGATTAATGGCTTGTTGTAATAACTCATCATGTCATCACCGTTGACCTCTCCCACAGAACAAAACATGTCAACGCTCCCATGATAGATTCATTACCCAATCTGAAAACTACAAATTAGATGCCCCCCTCCATCTCCCTTTCAGGTTCCTCTGTGATTGATCCACCACTAGGAAGAATTTAGTAATTTAGTAAAGGTGGCTAAAGCTCTAAAATCCCCCTCTGTGCAGCGTCCTGGTTGCTCATTAGGCTAAAGTGCATGACATCCCTGAATTTCCCCTAGGGGATCAATAAAGTGCATCTAATCTAATCTAATCCCCTTTTTCTCTTTTGTTCTGTAAAGAAATCAAAGCTCAAAGAACGTCTCTTTCCCGTATCTGCTGTCATTCTCACCTGTATGCAATCCAATAAAGCAGAGATGGCATGAAAATTACTTTGTTTAAAAACAGACGTAAAATAATCTTTACTTCTTGAAAGCAACGGATAGACACACACACACATAAGTCATCCTGGGAAACGTAGGAAATCACTAACTGAAGTTTGAAGTAGACCCAAAACAGTAAATCACAACACTTCATCGCAAAATAACTCCTGGGATGCTTTGAACATCACAGATTGATGATACATATCAGTGTAAGCATCAGTGTGAGTATCCGAGGGTGGATTTTTCCTTTAAGTGCTGCAGTTTTCATTCCACGCTGAATTCCTCTTGAGGGTGGAGCAAACAGCACGGCATTAGTGGAGAACATGTGCTGAAAGTGGAGTGTCTACAGTTGTTACAGTAGAAGCACTGACACAAATGACAGCATGTAGCCTCCCTCTCTCTCTCTCTCCCCCTCTCTCTCGCTCTCTCTCTCTCTCTCTAAGGATGTCATTAAAGTAACAGAAGATGTTGTCCCAAACGACACTTGTACGGTAGTTGTAATGAAACCGACACATCTCTTTACTCTTTGCTACAGCCCTGTTCAACGTCCCACAGCCAGGCTGAGCTGGGTGGAGAGCGTATGGTCTTAGAGGTTGTTGAGGACTTCATCACGGGTCACCCTGAGTGTTTCTTTGGGGAGACCGGAAGGCATTTTAGCAATCAAGAAAGCGTATGTGCGCGTGCGTGTGTGTATATGTGCGTACACAATGCATAAACATGAAAATATGTGCATATTTAATACGCACTTTCACATACAGTACCACAGCAGGAGACATTATCTTTCCTCTATAGCCTGGTTGAACCCTCGTTGACTTCCCTGCAGTGACAGTTGTGCTAACAACCGTGATATGCCCGGGCAGCGCTCCCCACCACTATGATTTTGGGACCAAACTGGGGAGCTGGGTCGGTACTTTTAGGCGCATTGCATCCTCTTACTTTGTGTTCATCAGCTTTGCTAGATGTCGAGTTGTCAAAGGAGAGTAGGCAATGAGATCCACGCCCCGCTCCTCACAGAGGGGGGTCTTTCGCTCTGCAGCGATCGGGGGGACTTCGCCTAATGACTTATTCATATTAGCGATCTTTTCATATTTTGTTCTCTCATCACCCTGCCTCGTATGTGCACGTTGGGCTCGCTCCCTACTGCCCTCCTGTCAAGGAGGAAGGAAGAAGAGAGGGAGAAGGGGAGGCTGCTCTCATCTTCTCTTTCTCTGTGTCTTGCGCTTGTTTGCTCGCCTGCTCTCAATTCGTATCAAGTCCCTCACAGCATGTGGCGGACGTGTTTTGCATAATTTTTTATTTCAAGTGTAAAGAATAAACACTCAGCGCCCTTGATTAATTTGTAGTCTCCTAATTTCCTCTGCACATCCTCATCAGAGGCAGAGTCGTGCAGAGAGTCAGGGGTTTGACGCCCAGTCTGGTTTGATACATGAGCTCTAATCCCACAGCAACAGAGAACAAGACGTTTGAGAGGGTCTAAATGAGGATGTTTGCCTTTTGTTTTCATGTGGATTCAATTGGACCCCCTGTACCGAAAAGCTGTCAGACAAATTATGCAAACATAAAAACAACATACATTCTTAAATGAGTAAACACACATACATACATACAGAACACTCTTGCTCTGTCCCTGTTTCTCTCTCTATTCGCTCTATAAAACACACAAATGCCAATTTTCAGTTTGTGTAATTGAGGTTAATTTAATGTTTTGTCTTTTCTTCCCTGTGTGTGTGTTTGCTATTCCAGGCGATGCATGCACCATGTCGGAGTACAACAGGCTGAAGAGCATGCTGCTGGACATGCAGCCTAAGGTCCGGAACAGGGGAGAGCAGAGCCAGCAGAGAGACATGGAGGAGAAGAGAGCGCTGGTGGACACCATGTTCAAATACCTGGATGTGAACCAAGATGGCCGGCTGGTCAGTGATGAGCTGGAAAAGGTGGGTATCGAGGTTGGATGGCTTGATGGCTGCATAACTAGATAGCTGTATGGACGGATGAATGGCTGGATTGATTGGTAAATAGGAAATATGAACAAGGAAGAGATATGCACACCTCTCAATGAAAATGTTTAGCAGGTGCTGTAGTACTAAAGTTCCAAGCAAATATTTGTTCCATATTGACAATGGAGGAGAAATATATTGTTGCTGTTTCCGCTTTATGACCCGTCCTTATTTGTTTACTCAGACATAAACAAAACAACACAGTATGCTTGGAAAACAGTATCAGCGATAGTAGGCATCTCTGGTAAGCGTGATTAGATCTACTATGCAGTGTTGGGAAGTACCTAAATTAAAAATACTGAGCTACCAGCTTGTGGTAGCATTATTTTAATGTCTACAGGGGAATGAAAAGGGGCACACATTCTGATTTTTATAATTAATAAATTAGTTATAATAAATAAATGAACGACAAATCCAATAAAATATTGTGTTATTCACTATTTTATTGAATTTCTGGTAAATAATTAGGCTATTTATCTATCATGAAGCTTCAAAATAGTTTGGGTAACTACTTTGGAAATATACACTAGGTACATTTTCCTCACTAAATAATACACTGGGGAAATGTGGAAAATTGTTTATTTGATCATGCTTGTCAGTACAGGGACAGGGAGCAACCAGAGCACCCACCGCTGCTCATGATGCTTTTGGTGTGACTAAAGGGTTAGGGTGCGTTTACACCAGGCATGTTTGGAGCGGTTTATTTGAATTTTGGAGCGTTTACTGCTGTCAGGGTGGCACCAAATAACAGCACCATGGCACCTGAACATGCAGGTTCGTTAGTAGTGAGAACGTAATTGTACCTACTACAGGAAACAAAACTAAAATACAAGATTTGATAGTAGAGTATAAGGAGATGGATGTTGACATCTGATAGCCAGCAGTTACTCATGCTTGGAAAATGAATTGAGGGCAAACTGCAGTCTGGACTGATGCTCATATTACATTACATTACATTACATTACATTACAGCATTTAGCAGACACTTTTATCCAAAGCGACTTACACATTACATTAAGCGACTTACATGTCATACCGTTGGCGGAGGCAGCCATGCAAGGTACCAACCTGCTCAACGGGAGCAATTCGGGGTTAGGTGTCTTGCTCAAGGACACTACGACAGATTGTTCCCGGGAGGAGCTGGACTCGAACCGCCGACCCTGCAGTTGCGGGGCGGCGGTCTACCTCCTGAGCTACTGCCGCCCCCCTATTCAGTTATTACCTCCACTGTCTGTTTATCTGTCTGTCTGTCTGTCCTGTCTCTCTGTCTGTTTGTTTGCAGGATATCTCAAAAAGTTATGAACAGATTATTTACACTTTGTAGTAAAGTAGGTCATGGGCCAACTTAGAACTGATTAACTTTCCAAGCCCACTTGCCAAAAGGGGACGTGACAACATGCGTGGGCAATCACAAAAAGATTCACGTAACACCACGAAACTTGGTATAAAGGTTGATCATGGGCCAAGGATGAACTGATTAGCTTTCCGCACCCACTGGCCAAAAGGGGGCATGGCAGTGGGTGTGGCTTAGGTGCCTAACTTCCGAAAGTATTCACGTAACACCACACACAACAAGGTGTAACATCACAAAATGTTGTAACATCACAAAACGTTTTGTTTTTATAGAATTGTTCAGTCTTGCCATTAATTTTTGTTTATCGAATCAGGCCATGATTTCCCAAATATTACCGGTACTCTCTTACGGCCGTATACTTCCAAAATACAGAAAAAACATACTGTATAGGTTGATGCCGATGCTTTATGGATAGCTTCCTTGGTGGAGGTCTGCGCTCTACTGAGCAGATTTTCTCATTTTTTCATGTGTTCCAAATGGTATGAACACCAGAGAAAGTAAATGATGACAAATACCACAGACAAGTCCATGATGCTTAGCTAAAGATACAGGAACTGGAATCAGATTTAGTTTGACTAATTTACTAAATCTATCCTCACGGGACGACATGTTACTGAAACTCTATCTAAATAAACAAGCTAGTTGTGAGTTCATGTGACTTACAAGTCCAGGTTCACTTGTAGTTGTGCAGTGTGAACCTAAATACAAAAATGCAACAATAAAAACAATAAAAGCAATAAATTATAATATGGGGGGACTTGTGTTGTCAACTATTTTAACCCTCTTGACTGCAGAGTGGGAGCTACAGGAAAGAGTATGGATTTACTTCCATTGTACATATTAACCACATATTAAACCCCACCAATGCAGCACCTGACAGGTCTGATAGGAAATTGGGGGGATTGGCATGGACATTTCTAGGATGAGGGAATTAGATTATTGTGGGCATCATCTGGTATCAGGAAATGGGCATCAAAAATGGGTGTTAATTAGACTCATTGCGAGCCATGGCATGATCGCGGTGCCTTCTGCCAGAATGCAATGAACCATGTTAGAATCCCACATCAACAGGGAGACTAAATCGGCTAATGCATTACGGCTTTATTCCATAACATTTTCTAATGGTGTTGTAGATCTTTCACTTTGAGAGGAAATTGAAAAACATCAGTCAAAAGTTAAAAATCAAAAGTTATAGCCATTTGATTTATTAAGTTACCGCTAACGTATTTCATCTTTTGTCATCTCACTGAAGTTTCAAATGACAACACGCTTTGGCCACTTAAAATGGAAAATATTCTGCACGTTTTAGCCTAGTTCTAGGAGCAGGAAAGAGAAATGCATAATAAAATGCTCTGCGCTCTCTAAAAGAGATCTGATTGAAGATTTTGATCAATCACGGCCGGCAATTATTAATGTTGATACGCTGCCAGGAAGCCTTTTGAAAACACATTATTATCCTGTAGGAATTCATAAATTCTGTTTCAGGGACATAATGCTTTAAAGATCAAAGGAATTCTAAGATTAATTTCATTATTAAAATGTTCTTAAATGTCATCAATCAGGACTCCGTCTCCAGTTTGGGGTCTATCTTTTTTCACAGATGGCGTTAGAGGGGAAAGTCACTGTACTTCAGCTTGGAAATATGTTATTCATATGCCCAAGGACAAATCAGTCTGCATCAGTGAACACTGGCTGCAGTCTCCTATAGGCAGAAACAAGAGAAAAGGGTTTGTCACATCCCTTAATCTGCCATGTCACATATGCAGCTCTGTGGAAAATGAATTGGAAAAGACGAGAGTAGGGCTATATTTTCAGGTTAGAAAATGACATTTGAAGGAATTAACTTATCTCCTACTCTAATAGTTTTATGCTTTATTTCACATTTTCTTGGATTTTGGAGAAGATTTCCTGCCACTGTCCACACAAAACACCAGAATTTAATTTGGGCCTATAGGGTGAGTCTACCGCATCTCAATTATGGAGGATGGGACGCTCTTCTCTATTGCAGCTCCACTTTGTGATTTAGGTTTATAAGAAGGGTGTAGTTTTACCTAAACATTTTGCCTAGTGCAGCTTTGAAATAAACAGAAATAATTAATTGTGACTGCAACTATTTAACCCAGGTCTGGCTATGACATGAGGCTCTTTTAGGTGTAAAAGTTCAGGCCAACATTGTATGAATCCACCAAATCAGTTTCCAAGTCAATGGACAGCCCCAGGATAAGGAATTTCAGATAGTATATTTTTCCAAAATGGATATAGAACATTTTGGAATTAAACCCCTCAGCTGTACATGTTCACAAATAGTAATTACGCTACTCTAGGCAGTAAGAATGACATTTGTGAATTTTTTGATGACGTAGTATTCACATTACATCATAGTCTTCAAATAAATGAACAATATATGAATCCACAAAATCTGTCTCTCAACGGAGTTGGTCCAGGCTGTACATTAGTATCACAGAGTGGTGATTCTCTAGTTTCCTGCTTAGAGTTGATCTCTAGCCCGAGGGTGTGTGATTAATGTTTCTGTGTGGTTAATTGGCACTCAAAAGTCTTTAAACAAACTGTGGCAGACGGAGGGAGTAAAGGAGGGGGGAAGTGAAGGAGGGGCGGTACGTGCCGTTCCCCACGTGGACGCTAAAGCCCAGAGACGGCCGTCCGCCCCAATCAGCGATAGATAGGAGACAGCTGAGCCCATTAGGAGGATCGGGCAGGGCCAATGGGGAAAGAGAGCGGCAGGGTTTAAAAGGGGAGAGGAAATAGAGGAAGGGGTGTGTGACCCATGGGTGGTGTAAGAGAGAGAGAGAGAACGTAGCAGATCGTGATCGAGCATTGACAAGAGTGTGTATGACCGACTGGACTGAGAACCCTGCTGTGTGCTGGATCCCTGCCCGTCTGAGAACCCTCTTTGGTATCGACCCCTGTCTGTTTGACGACCCTTCTCCTGTATCGAACCCTGGAAAGGATTACGACTACCCCCTCAGTGACATTATTAATAAGAGACTGACCCATTGCCGGCCTGAAACAGTCATTAAATCACTGGTTCCGGTGTTCCTCTGTGTGGACATTCCATTTCTGATCTCCGGCTCCGTGGACATTCTTTCCACCCACGAGTGTGCCACAAAACATTTATTTATTTTTTTGTCCACAAAGTCAATGTCGCTGTCATTGGAGCGGCCCCAAACTAGATTGATGTGACGTCAAATATAATTTGGTTTAAAGTTTTAGGAAAGAGCTGTTCTTATTCACAAATACTGATTAAGCTGCCCTAGGCCATAAGAATGAAATTGTTGTATAGTTAAGATGTGGCGTTAAGACTTTAAGCAAAGACTTTATTGGTCGACAAAGTCAGTCTTTCAGCCACTCTCAATGGAGTGGCCCCAGGCTGTGCATCGATGTGACAGTGTGAATACTCGCCTCAGTGTGGAGTGCTGGGCAGCTCTATGCAGCACTTAGAGGTGCTGGGAAAGTGCAGGAAAACAAGTGTCCATAAAAGCTCATTGCTGTGGTGTTTTTAAAACGCATCACTTCCTGTGCGCCAGAGGTTTTTCCCAGGAAAGACCTCCCCGACCCCGGGTGTTTAGCACTGCAGATGTAAAAGCTTTTATCAACTGGGTATAGGTTGAATCACTATTGTGTTATATCAGTCAGCAATAGAGAGTAGCAAAATGTATTTATATGAAAATATCGCAGATTATTATTTAAATCACTCGTAGACCTAAATAAGTCAGCAAACCTACAGTTTTCATGACATTTAGTGTTCTAAGAGAGTCGTTCATATTCACAAATACTGATTACACTGCCCTTAGCTGTTAAGAAAACATTTATGAAATTATAAATGGTTCGGTATCGCTCCTGTATGACGTCAGATTTAAAGTTCTACTGAAGGTGCATAAATTGGGTGTAGAATAAAGAAAGAAAGATAAAGGGAGGAGAAAATGATATGAGTAAAGGCTATAATAAGACGTGAGACTTATATAGCTGTATATGTTAATTGCCTTTATCACCTAGCTTTCCCACATTTTCCCCACACCGTTATTTCATCAGATTATTGTTTTCTTTGTGCTGCTGCATGATTTAACGTGCTTTGTGTGTGTGTGTGTGTGTGTGTGTGTGTGTGTGTGTGTGTGTGTGTGTGTGTGTGTGTGTGTGTTAGATCTCTATGAAGGAGCACCTGGAGGACAGCCTGTTGGAGTGCACCATGCTGGACCTACTGCGTTACGACGACTACAACAACGATGGACACCTCAGCCTTCATGAGTTCTACACGGCTTTCCGTGAGTCTCTTTGGTGTTCACGCTTTGCTATCTCCTTTTCCCTTTTCTTCTCCCCGATTTTCCTCCTCATCCTTCTCTTCCCTCTCCACCTCTTCCTCTTCCCTGTGCACTCTCTGAAAGAAATTTAAAAAAAGATACAAAGAAGTATTTGTTTGAGGCTGTTACGCTGTAAAACTTTGTCCATCATACCCTGCCTGCTCAGTTGTACCCTTTTTACAAAAAACTAAAAGGTACATAGCTGCACTTTGCTGATACATTTGTTGATACATGTTCTTATTAAAACCTTTTCTGCAAAAAAGAAAAAAAGGTACCATCTGTACATTTTCTGCTAAAACTGTCCATATTAGCACCGTTAGGGACATTTATTTGCCTTAGGGGGACATACAGTACAGTACATGTCATCTGTGCCTTTCACAACTAAGATGCACCCTACTTCCACCACTCTCTTGAACCCGTTGTCCCCTCCCATCCAGTCAGGGCCTCCTCTGTGCAGCGGCCCTCAGCATCAGGATAAAAGTGGTTCAGCTACAGATAACCTGATAATTCCACGGTAGCTCGTGTGCCCAGATCCAGCCATGATTATAGCATCTGGAGCAGCCGTAATGGCCTTTGGGGTTTAGGCCGAGCGGCAGCTGTGAGCACTGGCTGGTTCCACCTTATTATGACCAATAATCACAAATCCGCCAGTAATGGGATTGTAGAATAAGCATCAAATCCCCTGGACGTCATGGCAACCTACAGTCTTTTTACCTCCTGTTCGTAAACTCACCCTTTGTATTTCCCCCCTATCTTTCTCTCTTGTATATGCCTTTCCATAGGTAATTCAAAGTACAGTGAAATAACCTAAATCTGATGATAAAATATGATAAAGTTGATAAATCGTGCAGTCAGTAGGTAACAGGTGGCCATTTTGGAGGCTCTACCTTCAGCCTCCGCAGGTCTGTTAAGCCTCACCAGTCATTTAGCCTCCTAATGACTGGTTTTAGTGGGAGCCGAACCTGTTATTATTCAGTTACACTCCCTTCACATTCCAGATTGGCTGTGAGCGAGCATCACGTGGTATTTATCTACCTGCAGAGCTGCCTGCTGGGTTTTAGGCCGGGTTTGTCAAGGTGTTTTATGTGTGACAAGCAGGTGAAGGAGTGGGCTGGGACTAATACAACAAGCTATTGATCAGATGATGCTCAAGGTTAACTGTTGGGATGCAGAGCAGAAGACACCAAGGGGGAGTAGTTATTTTTGAGTGCCGCATCTGGTGTTTGGGATAATGTTGATTGTGCTGAAATGTGTGTGGGGGTGTGTGTGTGTATGTGTGCATGCATTCGTGCATGTGTTTCTGTACGTGTGAAATTGTGTGTGTGTGTGTTTGTGCGGGTGTGTGCCTTCCTGGGGTGCAGTCAGTGCCCTCCCCACTCCCAGAGAGTGGTCTGGGAAGCAGAGCAGCCAGGAATCACAGGTGGGTTTAGTAGAGTGGAAATTTACAATATGGGTAAATGCATAGCAAATCAAACTATAGCAAATCAAACTATAGAGCTAAATGATGTGAACGCTGTTTGAAGGTATTACACTCAAATGACTTGTCTGACTCTGCGGAGTTAGACATCAGACAAGTATTTGAAAATACAAGCTTTAGTCAAGTTTTGAGGAGCTAAACAGCTCAATGAGCTGATATGGTAACAGCATGCAACAATCCTAGTTCTCTTCTTTTCTGTTCTGCAGCTTTGATGTGTGAATCAAAACAAAATTGTCTGGTTCCCACAGGGACGACTCTAGTCCCAGTGCTGGTCTCACAGTCGCTGAATCTCTGTGTTGTTAAGAAAACTTGATTGTGTTTTTCACACAGAATTTGAATTGAATTTGAAGTCACTGAAGGAGGCTACTTATGGATTGTTGGACTGCTTTGGGTTTAATCACTTTATATTACTGTTGGTAAGTCGTCACATCTTATTACTTAAACAATAATCTTGTAACGTTACAAAACTACGCATTTTTAGTTTAGGCTACAGCCACAGTGTGACACACTTATTGTCCAGACTTCCGCTGTCACTATAGCAACTAACCCTTAAAATGCCATAGGCGCCATTTTATGGTATACTAGCCAAATGACCACAGCAAACAGTTCTATCCAATTAAAATTCTGTGTTTTTTTCCCTTTGTCTTTGCCTTATTTAACATATAAAACTTCACAAGCACATAGCTCTATTCTGTAGTTGTCCAAATTTGTTCTTTTTTTATATTCATACATTCATATAGATTTTTGGCTTTATTCAAGCTTTTACCAGCTCAGCAAGTTGTTTTATGTAGTTATTTTTTACCTCTTTCGTCTACCGCCGTGGCACCTCTATTAAATAGATTCTACTTAAATACCCCCTTTCTCTCTCCAAGAGTATGAGGCCATAATTATGATCCATTTCAAGAATAATATGATGTGCTTGATTTTATTTCATCATGTTATTGATACAATATGTCAAGCATTTAGCTGCTGTTCTTATCCAAAGCAGAACAATCTTATATTCCTAAATCGCCAATGTTACAAGTAACCAGTAGTAATTAGTGGAGGGGTCACAGTCACAACACGCTGCCAATAGATGTAACAAATAGAGAAGAGCTAGTTGAAAAAATATGTTTCACCCTACATCCTTCATCCTTTGGACTGGCAGACCGGGACCGGGGGGTTTTCTCCAACTATGGAGGAATCACACTTAAATAAAAAAGTGCATGAAATTGATTTTGGAGTGCAGCCCATACAAAGAGAACCCATTGGTATTAATTACATGTGTTAATTCCAAAATGCCATACTTATAAAAATGTGGTTACCTGTAATTCATCAGTCAATATTTCAGAAACACTGATGATGTGCACATATTGTAACTCACTGATGATTCCATCCAAAACATGTAAGCACAGGTTTCAGGATGACTCCTAACTTCTAGTAAATGTGCTGTACTTTCATACCAGCAATACTTTTTTTTTTTTTAGAAGTACGTGTCAGTTTGGTTCAAATTGTGGATATATCATTCTGGGATGAAACTCTTCTTATTACATTGAGCTCTATAGAGCCAGAGAGTGAGTGACCTCTTGTTTCGTGCTACAGCAGGATAGCACAAATTAATAATCATCCTTGTCTTGGCTATAGAGCGTATTGCAGGACAGAGATAACGGTATAATGGCTTTTAAATCAACCCTGGTTTGGTAATGGTGTATGATTTCACTGGGTTATGTTTCCTATCTTATATTACAGCGTTGGCATACTGTAGCAATGGATGGCTTGTACATGTCCACTGTGTATCCGAGTTAGAAGCACTGTAATTGTGCAATAATAAATGTACAGGAATTTGCCTTGTGGACGTTTTGGCATTGGTGCAGGAGCATAGATATTAGATATGAACCCTGCAGTAACAGACTGCAGTGCATTAGCAGTGAAGCAGATGGGTGAGCAGGCTTGCTGAGAGATAGCCGTAGCCTGCAGATGTAATATATACAGTCACACAAGGTCAAACCTCCTTTGTGGATACATGTGTAAAGTATATGAAGCTCCATGGGCCACCCTGAGGTATGTATGTATGTATGTAAGGTGAGTCACCTTTTTCAAATGTTCAGTAGCAGATGCTTGCCGTAGACAACATAATATCGGAGTTAGACACGGTCTGTATGTGCATTGAATAAACCTTGACAAAACCGTTGTACCCTCACCCCAGAAAATTGGAGGATAGCATGGAAAAACAAGACAGAATTAAAGAGGGAAGAAACTGGAAACAGAGGAGAGGCATGGAAAAGGCTGCAGGCCCGTGAAAACAACAAATTATCAGGTGTCCTTGACAAAAGTGTCAGAGTTTGGTGACCGCAGTGCAGGTTCTGTTACTCTTACGCTTGCGGTCTTTACTATTGGCTGTTTGTACTGTTGACAGTCAAGGAATTGAAACGTATTCAACTGTTCCACTCATTGTATGTCACTCTGGATAATAGCATCAGCTAAATGTGTGAAATGAAAATGTTTTGCCTGTGTTCTCTATTATATATTGACTCTACAATATAGTAGATTTATAACAGTCGGACACAGTCTAGATGTACAGAGAACAACATTTTAAGGTTTTCTCTACCAAAAAGCAGAAATTTGATGTTGGTACCAGATTTTGTGGAGGCATGAAGGCAGTAGAACAGAAATAAATAATGAAAAATAAAGTGGCTGTGTGTGTTTTGGGGCCTCTAATCCGGGTTCAAAGATGCCGATGGATTTCAGCCACGTAGGCCTTCATCAGGGCGTAGCGACAAACCCACAGGCATGTGGTGAAAGAAAGAAGTGAGAAAGAAATAATGAGGTGAATTCAAACTAGTGGCCCAGAGCGCTGCTCCCATGTCGGCCCCTTTGGTTGTTTATTTCTCTAAAACCTGATGATAAGCTTCTCCTCGCCACACAGTAAACTGGGGGGAAGCAACACAAGCCTAAAGGGGGGAAGAGACAGGAAAGCGGCAGGGTAGCAGTGGAAAGGCAGAGGGAAGACGGTGGGAAGGTAAGAGGGAGAGATGGCAAAGTGAAGGAGAGGAGGAGAAGGGAGGTGAGGCAAGGTGAAGACGCTCGACTCAATTCAAAGGTGCTTTATTGGCATGAAACAAAAACAATGCAAAGCAACAAATAACAGATTAGAAAAAGATTCAGTTAGCAACCATGACAATGTGACAATAACAACAACAGTTCAGTAATATCACAGTGATCAATCAATCAGTCCTTCTGTAGGAAGTTGTGGCAGGTTAATATAATAATGTTTTTTTCAAAATTACCACATATTATTCTGAATTTGGGAAGATGGCGTTCTCATATAGTTACTACAATGCAGTAGTCTCGCATCTCTCTGTTCTCTCTCTCTCTCTCTTTCTTTGTATGCTTGCCACAATAGCAAGCGTCTTCAGTACACGTGCTGCTGTTGCTAAGAGACTGTAGGATTTACATTAGGTCCTTGTTGAGCTGCGCGAGTCTGAAGTTGTAGTAGCCTTTATAAGCCAGCTGATAGGTTACTGCTCCTGATGTGGCTATTTTTCAGTGCAGTTGCATTGGAAGATTGCTTTTCTCCATTTCATGTTTCTCTACCATCCTAATTGCTTGTTGAAGCATCTCACTAGCTAGTAGACGATTCATTTCAAGTTCCCTGATTTCCTAATGGGGTAAGTTGTATAATTTTACAGCAATAGATTATTGTTTAATTTAGGTTTTGCATATTGTTTTGATGGACTGCTTCGTTGTAAGTGTAACTTTGCTGTAGTCGGCCTCGCTGTATGTCAGAAGTAACATTAGATGTTAAGTTGCAGTAGTGAGAAAATTGGTCATTTCATTTTTACTACATTATTTGCCAAGATTTGGCAAATAATGTAACTAGCACTGAGCTACTTTTCACTTGTTCCCTTTGTTCTGCTCTCTTTCTCCCGCTTTCAGCACTTCGTCTGTCAATTCTTTCCCTCTATTTCTTTCAATATTCTTCCTCCACAGGGAGTCTATTTTTTTCCGGACTCTTGTTAATAATAGAATTATATGGAGACACTGAGCTGCACTGGCAGAACCACTCAGCAGATCTGACTGATTAATCAAGAGGCTGAAGTAGCAGACAAGGAGAGGGAGGAGGAAGGTGGTATGAGGAAGAGGAGGGAGTATATGAGGAGTAAGAGGGGGAAGAGTATTAACTGGAAAGAGAGGAGGAGAGAGAGAGGGCAGTAGGAGAAATGGATGAAGAAAAGGAGAGCAAAATGGAGAAAGAGGAGAAAGAGGACGAGACTCTTGGAATTGATTTGCTGGTGAGACAGAAAAAGAGTCAGTGAAATGTGAAAAGACTCTTAGGGTGAAGAGAGGGATGTGTGTGTGTGTGTGTGTGAGTGAGTTGTGTGGGTTCTTGCCTACTGGTCTGACTCTGTGTGTGTGTGTGTTCTTTCAGTGTTAGTTACAGCAACTCTACACCGAAGGGCAGAAGGGCAGAAGGGCGTCCTCATCACAAGATCACAGTCCTATCAGAGATGCAAATGACCACATTAACAAAGGCGCAGTCAATTGACAAAGAACAAAGACGCCGTCCATCAGCGGAGGACATGATTTAGATTGAATCTACTACTACCCCAAAATCATCTTGAATGTTATCTATAAAGAAATAACTGAGAACTAGGTGTATGTCATTATTATTCAGATTAGAGCTTTAATTTACATTGAGGGAATCAAAGTGACCCTAACCCTGATGCCCCTGCGGTGGCTCCCGTCAGCGGTTTGGTCCTTCACGTTATTCATGTTTGTCCAATGATCTTGCTGTGATCAGATATCACCCGAACCAGGGACGCCTGTTGTCCGCTGACAGCCAACTGGACGAGAAACCTCCAGCTAAGCACTTACTAGAAGGTGACTTTGAACTGTAGATAGATGGAGGTTCCTTCCACACAACAACATTCCCTCCAGCCTCTCCTCTCCTCTCCTCTGCTCTCCACTGTGCCCTCCCACCTTTTCTTCATCTCTCCTCGCCTTTGTTTTCCTCTGACCTGCCTCCTCTTCTCTTCTCTCCTCTCCTCTCCTCTGCTCTCCACTGTTTCCTCTCCATTTTCTCTCCACTGTGCCCTCCCACCTTTTCTTCATCTCTCCTCGCCTTTGTTTTCCTCTGACCTGCCTCCTCTTCTCTTCTCTTCTCTTCTCTTCTCTTCTCTTCTCTTCTCTTCTCTTCTCTCC
>OMOT01089009.1:6728-17381 GCA_900312575.1 Acanthochaenus luetkenii | reverse complement strand
TTTTAACACCGCTCTGCAATTTCAAACAAGTGTGTTTCCACATGTATGTGTTTTTGTGTCTGCGTGTGCACATGCATGCGAGTGATGTTATGGCTCTCCTTTCTCCTCACGTCTCCTCTCTCCTCCCGTCTCCTCTCTCTGAAACCCCCTCCAGTATCCACCTTCATCAGCTTTGAGCTAAGGAGATAAACACAGTAGACACATACATTCAATAGGGGGAGCATTGTTTTCTTCTGGCAAACATCAGCGAGTCCAGATGGCTTGGTGATAATGTTACATTTAATACAAGTGTTCCCCTCAATTTATGTGCGGTAGAAGCAAACGTCCTTGGCTCTCAAGAAGAGCTGAACTCAACAAACAGGGCAACAAACACTTGGATCTCTTAAGGGAATGAAAGAGAGAGGGAGGGGAAGGGAGAGAAAGAGCGAGAGTACAAGTGAGTAGATGCGGTGGCTTCCTGACTGTGTATTGATCAGAGAAAGGGCTACAGACGAGGCCTTGGTAATCTGCTGGAAGGAGCTGTGGAAAGACAGACATGTTAACCCGGTATTTACACATGTTCACCAGGGACTGAGGCAGGGAGGGAGAGAGAGAGAGAGAGCGAGAGAGAAGAGAGGGAGAGAGAGAGAGAGAGACTACGAAGCCAAACCCCTTAATTTGATCCCTGAAATATCTTTAATTTCTCCATTACATAAACATTAATTATCCATTTTTTAAAAAGGAGCATAGCTTTTAAAAAGTCAGGGATAGTATCATGGGGTTTTAAGTGATCTATTCATGAGTTGATGATGGAGACACTATTAATTAAGGGGTGTTTTAATGCCTTTTGTGCATGGTTAACAGGGTTATTAATGGAAAGTTCCTGTCACCCTTAGAATGTAAGCAGTCAAAAATGAAGGGGGTTTTGATCCGGTCTTCTCCATTAATAATTCCTTTAACTAATTTAAAGGGAATTTTTCATGAATTAAGGGGTGAATAAATGTAAATTCATGTAAATATACGGTTATTTTAAGGGATTAGTGGTTCGTAGTGTAATGCACAATTACACACGTTTACCCAGGTCTAGAGAAGCATAGAGGTGGGGGGGCAGAAGGGCGATGAGGGAAAGAGGGAGTGGGAGTAGGGGTGGAGAAAGGAGAGAGAGTAGCAGCTAATACACAATGACATGTTTACAAGGGTCTGGGGCAGCTGAGGGATAAAGGCGGAGGTAGGGAGGGGAAAGATGGGGAGAATAGGAAGGGGAGGGTAAGAAAGATGAGGGATGAAGAGTATGGAGTGGGAGGAGGACAAATTGTATTTCCTTACAGTTTGAGTGGAAACATCACGTGGTAGTGGAGTGATTTGATAGAATGCCTAAATAAATTAAACCAGACACATTACTTGACTCTTTTAGAAACGAGTTTGGAATAGTTTTCATACAGTGAGCGTGAGCCTACATGATGTGTGAGAGTATAACATTCCTACAGTATAACCAGTCACTACACACCAGCAGCCAAAATCATGTAGTGGGTTTCAAAGCACTTCCAAACCAAAGGTTTTTGGTTTGTTTGTTTGTTTGCTAGACCTTGAAAGTGTGGCTTTGACAGTTTTAAGAAGCTGAGACAGTCCTCAAGTGTGTACAAGAGAGAGAAAAGATCATGATAGAGGAGAGAGGAGTGCGGTCCGATTCTCTAGCTCAGCTAAATGTTGTATGCTCCCAGAAGAGTGTCAGTATTTGTGGCAACAAGCTCCCCTTCAACCCAAACTTCCGCTCCAAGACGACATGCGTTTAGTCGGCTTGAGGATTAGAGCTCAGAGGCTTTCTGTACCAAGATGTTGTTTTGGTTCGTCAGGCCAAATATCGGTTACAAGCTCTACTCATGGAAGCCCTTGGTGTGATGTTGTGTTGAGCATTTGAAATATAAAATTCACCAGCTTTTGAGTTGGATGTCGCGATGTCATGGAATAGAGTTCTGACATTCAGGTTCACAGTGGGCTGTAGTCAATCCCAGCCATCACAGGGCTAAAACCATATTCATGGTTGGTTTCAAATTAGTTTTAAAACGCATCTCTGCAAACGCATCTCATCTGTGACCGCTCAGATCATCATGCTCTCTGCAGTTGGGATTGCTGTGTTCTCACCTGGCCAGAAGAACTGCACTAGAGGGCGATTCAAGTGGACTAAACAAGAATGGCGTGAAAGCGCCCTTAGTAAGCATGCGCACGCCTGCGTCGTTACTATGCCAACCAATGTCATAATGACAGCAAACATTAGCATACCGTCTAAATACGCAAATCCAATCTGGTCACTTGTAAATTACAGTGTGGCTAGTCATTCTTGAAGATCAGATTTGAAAACATTTGGAAACAAATCAGATTTGCCTGCTGTCTGAACGTAGCATAACACAGACAAACAGACACTTTTACACGTCTGGACAATTTATTTGAAGGTATTAAAAGAGTCTCCAACCCACCTATCTTGCATATTTTTGAACTGTGTGCTAACCACTGAGCCGCTGTGCTGCCCGTGACACAAATACTTTAATCATTAAGCGTGCAGAAATGTTGTCTGAAACTTTCATCATTATTTTTTAAACTCCTGTAATGCTTGGAGGATCCGTGATAATTTAATAGTGTAGTGTATGCATGCAGTAGACAAACTGTATTCTCCCGTAATTCCTTGCTCTGAGAGAGAAAGGACTGGGAAAAATATGAAGCAATTAATCAACTTCATCAACTCAAATCAGCGTCTTTTTAAAAACCCCGTTAGTGGTTGACATGGCACCATGTTACTATGCCTGTTTGATTAGCTTTTCTGCTAATTAATCCGCTTACATTTTAGCAAGGTGTAACAGCAAGTACAAAATATATTTTATAGTGGTCAATTAATATTGTTCCACATTTCAATTAAGGTTTCTGTTGTGACAACATTAATGTTATTGAATCACATGCACTGGTTGAGAAACATGTCGTTATCAAGAAAGACGTAGAATAAATGTGACCCAGCGTGGAAAAACTGATATATAGCGGATTGTTGTTGTTGTTGCTGTTTTTGTAGCCTATAGAATATTTATGTTTATATTCAGAGGTTTAAATAGGTGGCAATTAATTAAGTTATGAGCATTATACAACATGGACATATTTCTGCAATTTTGTTACATTCTCTCTTCTCTTGTCATTAGATGAAAAATAATCCTCAAACCTGAGCCAATGAGATGATAGAGGTTTTTGTTTGACACACTATGAAGGGCGTTCCACTCTCTCCACTCCACACCCTCTCCAGTCGAGCAATTGAACTGACTCATCTCCTTCACATTTTGTTTTTGAAAGGAAAAGAAAGGAAACAGAAAAAAGAGACAGAAAAGGTCTTGCGGGTTCTTCTCCCCATCTAATGTTTTTTCCGAGACGATGTCGCTGTTTGGTTCATATTAACCTTTCCACATTAGGTAATACTTTATGATAACTGTCCATAATAACTTAATTTATCATTATTGAATATACAATTATTTTTAACGGTTTGCTATTTAAGGATTATAAGAGATTATATCAAAGGCTTTCTGATTATGTTTTATTTATTTATTAATAGTTTATTATCTTTTTTTTAATGTTACATCGGTTAATTCAGACAAAAATAGTTGTTAATTATAAAGTAAATACAAATGTTAAATAATGATACGTTTACCATTCATTGAGGATGGTTATTATAAAGTGTTACCCGTGACAGAAGTACACTCCCTGGTCCTTCAACCACTGCTGTCAATCAATCAATCTTTACTTATATAGCCCTTTTATACAAGTATGTCTCAAAGGGCTTTACATTGCATGCATCATACATAGTACATCACACCATGCACCACACTACACACAAACACATATATTTGCATGTCTTTGACTGTGGGAGGAAACCGGAGCACCCGGAGGAAACCCACGCGAACACAGGGAGTACATGCAAACTCCACACAGAAAGGGCCAAGCGAGATTTGAACCCAGGACCTTCTTGCTGTGAGGCGACAGTGCTAACCACTGCGCCACCGCCTCTGTCAAGGTGCCCTTCAGCAAGGACCTAACCCCGGCTGTTCCAGTGGAGCTGCTCAGTGGCCCACAGCAGAAGACTGTGGTTTTACTGGGCAACATGTGTAATTGTATGAATGTGATGTATAGCATTGCTGAGAAAGAGTGTACATGCTCTGCAAACCTTCCATGGACAAATACAAGTTTTAAAAAATGTATGAAAGACAAACTAAAGATGACCTGTTTCCTTTATTGTCTTTACAGCACAGGTATACCTTTTTGTTTTTAAAAGGTACATCCCTTCCATTTCTCACCAAGTCAGGCCATCAAAATGGATCAATAATGCAAGCTGTCAAACTCTCATTTGTAGGTGCCTTTTATGGAAATTCTAAAATCTAGATTGGTCAGATTGGTCAGCCAGATTGGAGATCCCCATCTCCATCCATCACACAGCAGCATATTCCGTCATCCCTGAGCCTTTCATTATACATTTCCGCTTGTGTGAGAGTACCAGAAATCCACCTGGACCTGAAAGGACAAGTGTTGTCACCCTTCATTTACTTCCAAGTTCCATCAGCCCTTGAGGGCTACACATTTCTGTCTGTCCCATCCATTTCCCCCACTCTTTCTTTCATTCCCTCTTCCACCCCACATCTGTGACGGTTGTGTGTATTCTTGTGTGTTAGCACGCATTAGCTCATGTTTCTGTGTGTGTGCGTGCGTATGTGTGCACGTTAGTATGAGTCCCAGTGATCCCTCAGGTGATCCGATATCCTGCTACGTTAAGACCCTGGCTCCTGCACCTGTATCAGTTCCTGACACACACACACACACACACACACATATACTAATGTTTTGATTAGTGATGAGCCATGGTAGGACAAATGTCTTCTCATCAATTGGAACACAAGGACCAGTCCTATTTGAAGCAGACATTTCAGAAAGATAGGTCCAGTTATAAAGGAAATAACGAGTTAGAAACAATATGGTGAGAACTTGGTAAGTCCATTTTCACCATAGTTTTGAGAAAGTTATACATGGTAAAGTAAATAAATAAATACATGGTAGACATTCAGCAAAGAGCAATCACAATATCAAACATATGCAGACCTATAAACATGTACCCAGTATTTAAGAAAATGCACCATGAAACTAGAAGAAAAGTATGTGGCCTGTCAGACTTTGCAAGGTGATTGTGTAGCTACACTTCAGTTACTTGAGGTCTTGTTAGGTAATTCAGCTGTGATTTCTAAGTATTTACCTACTTACAGCTACAGTATAATTACTAGAACGTACTATTCTCAAGTTGTATTTAACTGATGATACAGTAGCTAGTACTTAGAAAACTTAGGGCGACTGTGAAAGTAAGTTACTTCAAAAGAATAGTCTGGTTTACTTTATGAATATACTAATTTGTTTCTACTGTATAACATTAAAGAATGAACTGTGCAGTACAAAGGCAGGATGGATGAAAGGGCACTACGGCCTTCGCTGTAAGAACCATTGGAATATTGCATGGAAAATAAATTGTTTAACACACATATATGCTTCACATGGACAACCTAGTTTACATACTTTATGGGCAAGCAGCTTAGTGACCTTGAAATATGTAGCTTTACGCATGAGTGCCTAATGCTAGATAAGTGTTCTTACTTTGTCACACTGTGAAACCGCACTCATTAGTTCCCACAGAATACTATGCTATTTTATCAGCACGTACTGTACATTTATGCAAAAATAGGGTGTTTAACACAACTCCAACACTTCATGGGAAGTCAAATGAAAATAATTCAACAATGTTTGGATTATTTTCTCTGCCTCTGCAGATATAGATTTTTGTTGTTAGCTTCTATAAAAATAAATTTTCGCACTTCTTTTCCTGCCTTTTTCCTGTCAGACCCTGACGTCTCTCTCAAGAACAAAAACAATCAACATCGCTCAGAATTGTATTGTACTTGAAACACAACATATTTAGAATATCTAGTGTTGTGTTTGGTCCATTACACCATTTTGGACTTAGTCTGTCAGATTTCCCTTGACTGTTTTTCCCAAGGCGCAGCATCAAGAGGCGGATGCAGGTCAGTCAGTCAGTCAATCAATCAATCAATCAGTCAGTCAGTCATCAGCACCTCTGTGGAACTGAACAGCGTCTATACTTGTTAGCTAAGAAAAGCTCCATTTCACTTAACATTCACGCTAACAAAACAGTAAACAATAGTTGACTTTCAGATTTGCATTGATATTTAGCTAATTTTGATCACAGTTCATGGGAAATTACCTTGTCTTTTCCCTGATGTCATTTACTGACACGGTCTAAACTGGGGTGGTGGCCATCGGCCAATCGTGTTCGTTCCTGGGTGGTTGTTTTGAAAATAATTTTGCCACCGCGTTTTCTTACCGTGGTGGGCCACCGCATTAGGATATATATAGGGGAAACACTTTCGCATCCATTCACCATCCACACGACATACTCTGCATCTCATTTTAAAACGAGAAAGACCACTTAGCCAACCATGTCACAAAATGCCTCTGCAGTTTATAATAAGAGGCATGGCTGGAGGGGTGGGGGGGGGTTGAAGAGATTGAGAGAGAAGAGATTGAGAGTGGGGAGGAGAGAGATGGAGAGAGGAGGGGGGGGTCTTCTTTTGTTTCCCATAAGGATGAAAGATTATCCAGATTGTCAGAGATACTGGGTATCAGATGAGAGTATTACTTTAATGAATCGGGTCTCACCCAGCCAAATGAAGAATGGGAGATTAGCTCCCGACTCTCAGCTTGTTTCCATTAAGCCTCTCAGAGCAATTTAGAATGTTGGTCTTTTAAGCGTGTATGTACTCTGGTTTTATCAACGTAAGGGTGTGAAGATCATAATATTTTTCAGAGCTGTGAGTTCCTAAGCAGAACATTCTGGTCATGATTGTACTTTGAGAGAACAGGTGTCACTGTTGTTGTTGTTTTTTTCTAAATGGTGGGTATCTATTTTTGGAGCAAGGTCTTTATTTGTTCTCCATGCTCCACTTGTTTCAGACGTTATATTTTTCAGTGAATCTTGAAACATATAGCAACATTATAGAAGCCACTTCATGTTTTTGCCTGCAGACAAACAAAAACTAAAATGTGCTTCTATTAGGGTAATCACATACAGACTTTTACTAAACTGGATAGATAAAACACATACATGAAACAGTGTTCTTTATCAATCTAGAGTTGGTACAAGCTCAAACACGAAACAAAGTTCTTGAATAGCTTATGGTCAGTTGAGATAGAATAAATTCCATTTGGAGATGCATAGACCTGTAGTGTTGTGCTCAATCCGACAGAGCCTCCCGTTGTGGAAACGCAAGTGAAACTCCAAACTCACATGTGTTAGTAACGGTATTTGAAAAATATACGGAAATATGTCAAACTGCTCAACACTCAGGTAGATAGTTAACATGAGTACAGTGCAAAGACTGGCATATTGCGCTTGTTTGCTACTGGATTCCACTGGGCACACTGCTGTCACTGTAGGTAAGGACAAATAATGTATCCTTTTTAAATTAAACCCCCACCCCACCACAAGTAAATTGTCAACCTGTGGGAAACACTGTAAAGAAGCCAATATTAAATGACGCGGGCTAATAAAACAAGGCAGACATGTTTATTTCCTGCCAACAATAGGCCTATTGCTCATTACGCATGTCATTAAGTATCGGTATGGGAACAACAAGTTTCCTTGATCTTCAGAACTAAAAAGTCAAAACCCAAAAAATATTGGGAAAGTTGAGGGACAATCCTAAAAGTCAGTATTGGTGTAACTCTCCTTCAAACAGTATTAGCATGTGGTGACATGGATGCCTTGGCATTAAAGGGTCCTTTAAGCGAACGTTAGTAATTCTGTCTCAAATGACGGATCTGGCCACAAGCTACGCAGCAACACTTTTCTCATGGATGAGTTTGACAAACTAAAAGTTCATTTCTGTGGAGGTACCCTTTAAATTCAGCTTCCTCTGCCACACAAGGTAAACATGTCTCTGAACCCTCAGACAGGCAATTAATCTGTCATTTTTCCCGACGGGTTACTCCTGCCCTTAGGGAATGGAATGACACAGTAAAGAGAGCTCTGTCCTGTCGTTACCAAACTGATGCCGGTTCATTATTAAGCCTGGTCCTCCTTAAATCCACTGTCGCCTTGCAATGGGCTCAGGTGCTTAGCCACACCCACTTCAGAAATGGGCAATTATTAGCAGCCTGTTCCAGCAAAATTGGTCATTAAATAATGCGGGGGAGATTATTGTTCCCTTTAAATGTAAACATGTAGTTCCGGGAGGACTGTGGTACATATTATTTATAGTTTTTGTGTTTTTGTACGTCAAGTCCATGAATGTTGTTACATCACTTATGGTGACTGTCATTAGATAATGGGGAAACGGATTCAATGCCTGCAATGATGCTTTCTTTTGAAATTGTGCTTTTTAAGTGGTTTGCTAACAAACATGTCTGAACATCATGTATGAAGGACAGGAATGCATTTTAATTGTCCATCTCGCCGCACAGTGTTCTTTTCTGAGAATCGACGAGTTTGTTTTTCATAGAAGTGACAGGTAGTCATTTTGTCACTCACTGTAAACTCACCTTTATGATTTTATTTTATTCGGAGGCACAACAGCATAATCGTTTCCTATCAATTCCAAACCTTTTACGCAAAACACAGCTCAGTGTAGCTGAAATATTTGCTGGCGGAAACTATCTTTTTTTGTCACACGGTCTTAGAGACTGGATATCTTTCTCAGAGCATTTGATTATTTATAGCTGTTGGTATGTAAAGACAATGTCACCAAATATTCACCAAAATGGTTCTAAAAAACACTGCCTACCCCAGCTTTAAGGAGCCCACCCAGAGAGTGCCGATCTGCTGATTGTTTAAAATGCTTGTCTGCCCCTCTATACACCACTACCTCCATCTGCTTCCTCTCTTTGTGATCCTGACAAGGCTTATCTGCTGCCTAGTTACTGTAAGAGTCCTACCAGAGAAGAAGTACCATCACTGCTTTGTTAGCGAGATGACAGACAGGCAGGCAAGTGCATCTTTTAAGGAGAATGAGCGAGAGACAGACAGACAGACAGACAGAGAGAGCGCAAGAGACAGACAGACAAGGATTTGTCGACAGAAAGAGAGGGAGAGAGTGAGACACGCAGTCAGAGACAGTCACAGAGATATCAAGAGGGCGAGATGAGGGACAAAGAAAGAGAGAAAATGCCAAAGATGCAAACAAAGCGTCAAGAGAGAGAACTAGGTGGTGGGTGAGCGATAAAGAGGGGGAGGTATGTAAAGACAGATGGAGAGAGAGTGAGAATTGAAGATGGAAAGGAGGGGAAAGAGTGAAGCAGTGGAGAGAGGCAGAGAAGGATTCCTCTGTACCTGTGGAGGAGATTAAGGGTCTGCATCCAGTGTGATTAATGAGCTGCCCGCTGATTGCTCATCCCCATCTCCCTCCCATGAATAATCACCTCCCTGACACACTGAAAGAGAGAGAGTGTGTGTTGTGTGTGGTGTGTGTGGTGTGGGTGTGTGAAGGATTGGCTGAGTGAGTGCGGGTGTATTGTATGTGTGAGAGTGAATGCTTGTGTCTGCGTAAGAGAGAGAGAAATAGAGAGAGAGAGACATTGAGTGTGTGCTTGTCAGTATGTGCAGTGTGTGTTATATGTGTATGTATGTGAGAGTGTGAGAGAGATATTTTAAGATGTGTCTGTAAGAGTAGTAACTGATTGACAGAGAAAGTGGCTGTGTGTATGAATTATATACAATATGACATTTCTTCAGCATTTCAACCTGTTTGAAAAATTGGATGTAATATTTAGCAATAGCTGCAGCCCACCTGCAGAGGCCGGGCCTCATACTGAACAAACAGTGACGCTCTGAGATCATTTGTCCTCGCGGTGGGCTCCCAGTGGGAGTCCTGTCTACCTACATGAGCAGAACCTCTGGTGCCATTGTTTTCACACAGGACATTATCACATACAGCGATGTTGTGGTAAATGTAGTGGCTATATAAACTGGTTTAGGGGCGTCCTGGCGGCTCAGCTCCCCCTCTCTTTCTCCCAGTCTTTCTGGAAAGAAAACAGCCATCAAAGTGAAACCGCTGTGGTTGGAAGTGCACTTGGTAGCGAGGGACACAGCATGAGACACAGAGTGATATTGTCCTGCATAGCGTGGGGGTCAGAGATTGCCTGTTTTCGTGACTTTCTTGTGGTTGCATAGCAACAATCAACTAGCAAACCCACGTTGTTGCCTGGAAAAAGTGACTTGGGTTGTGTGGTACCCTAAGTGCAAGCCCAACACCGATTAGAGGTCTCTTTGAACCTTACAGCTTTAAGCCCCATTGCTACGTAGTTTGGCAGCATTGCAGGAACATGTAGGACGTGCCAAGGTTGGCAAATCAAACCCACTTTACTGTAGCAGCTGTTTTTTACTTTATGATGAGCTTGATGATTAATACCTGAATTGTAATTTACTTAAAGAAACCCAATGAGGATATTTCTGTATGAGGGTCAAATAGTAATAACTAATACTTTGAGTGCTGTGCAGGCATTCGCATACATAACGCAAAAATGGGGGAAGATTAAAACTTGTCGAGTGAGGGATGTTCTACCCCCCACCGAGTCCCATAGTCAGAGAGAGAG
>OMOT01089007.1:0-13417 GCA_900312575.1 Acanthochaenus luetkenii | reverse complement strand
TGAAGAGAAAACAGTTGTGCTTCCTTGTACACCAGCGCCCCCTACCTGCTTATCAGCAGAGAGCACTTTACCAGCGCCGCCGTTTCCCCACGAGAGACGGCATTCCGCCAGAGAGAGGCGGCCCCCTTTTCGTTTACATTTATAGGCCAGCTAATGACTGATCCCAGTCCTAGGGGCAGAATAATCCCCGGGGTACAGTCGGGAGTGAGGCAGTCGGGAGTGAGGCAGTCTACCCTCACTCCTAGTTAGGGCTGAGTCATTGAGAGACTGTCATATATTCTATTGAAATGTGATATTTCATTGTTCTTGTGATACGGATATTCATTGTAAGTGGGGAGGAAATGTCATGTATTTTGACCTAGTAGGCTCTCCGTACAGAGAGCCCTCTCACCCTTGTAATGACGTCACGCCCGCTAGTTGAATATAGCCTGTATGTAGAGCAAGACGTGAATAAAGAAGCTGACAGTATCTCCGCGTGTTCGTGAGTCTTTATAATATATATAAAGAGTTATATATATAACCGTGTTCCCGTTTTTTTCTTTCAAAATACTCAGAGGGCTTGTCTTTTAATGCAGGGTGCTTGGTCTCCAAGTGGCGAAGCAGTTTTGAAGGCTTCATCGTAGGCTCTTCTTCTGTCTCTTCACTGGGCCTTTTCCCCTTTGCAAAGAAACTTTCCAAAGACGTCAGTTTCTTACTCATTTTGCTAGCTTGTGGGTTAAATGTTAGCGTTCACGTGACCGAGATGTACAATCCGGTCATTTTTCAAAATAAAAGATCGTTCGGACTCAGATCATAAATAAAACGCAAATAATGCAAGTTATTGATAGTGAATTTATTCTTTCTTGTGCGGCCCGGTACCAAATGATCCGCGGACCGGTACCGGGGGTTGGGGACAATGTAGACCATTTAAAAATGCCCCCTGGAGTTCCACCCTGATTCTGTAGCAACAATCCTGAACTGCACTGCAAATTCGGCCACACTGCTGGAACCCTGCCGGAGTGACATCAGGCGCCTCCCTGCCTCTGACTGGGTGATCAAATACTTTTCTCGCTTCATTAGTGAAATCAACAAAGGATGATTTAACTGGTGAATTGCTATCCGAAGTAACGGATTCCCAGGCTAAGGCATTGCCCCTAAGGAGACCAATAACATAAGCAATCTTAGACTGTTCAGTAATATAGTTCAGCGGCTGTTGGCTAAATACTAGGGAACATTGAATGAGGAAGGCTCTACTGGTACTAGCGCTACGGCGCTGGAATGTACGGTTCCCTGGGCAGGTGAGTAGGCATTACCGGAGGAGGCAAGGGTGCTCGGAGAGACTGAGCTTGCCTGTCCTTCGAGTCATCGGAGGGTCTCCATGATGTTCTGGAGAAGCTGCTCATGATGTCCTATGAGAGCACCCTGGCTGGCGAAAGGCTAGTGGAGATTATCCTGGTTTGCTGGGTCCATGCTGGCCAGATTGATCTGTTGTGGTTGGGGACTGGGAGGACGTGAAGAGAGACTTCTTGTAGGGGTTTAGGAAGGTGGAGATAGGGAATAATGTCCGGGGTTCTGGTTGGAGAGGACGGAGGATAATGGAGTCTGTTGAAGTGGAGAACGGGAGCAGGGTGTGAGCGAGGCAGGCTGGCAAGATGCCGAGGTGGGGGAAGATGGTGAACACACAAGGCTGGAACAGACAGGCAAGCAGGCAGGTCAGCAAATGGCAGAGCTGATCCTGTAGCACAAGGAAACAATAATCACACTTGGAAATCTTTATTTAGCAAACTAGAACTAGGAGAGGCCGAGAAGCGATAGCTACCACTGAAATTGATTTGAGTTGATGAGTTTGATGGAAGGCAGGTGTGTAGGTAGATGAGACAGCCAGTGATCAGGAGCCGGGAACAGGAGAAAGCCACGCCCACACACACGCACACACCAGACAGACAGGGAGACACAGACAGGGAAGAGGGAAACACAAGATACACTCTGTACTTAGCTGGACACGGTCACAACCATGACCTGGTTAAATCCGTAAATCCTGGTAGAGTCGCATTAAAGCGAGAAGATCTGTTGTGTCATTCATTACATGTCCCTGTTTTCTTTTTTTTCCAGCAAACACTTAACCTGGTATAGCTCAGGTGGAAAAAGATGGCTCCTGCTGGTCCTCTTCCCTCTCAAGTGTTAGTGTTCAAAAGTCACCGTTACCGGCAGTATCCAACACGCCCGGGCCCGCGGTGGCACCTCTTCTGTCCGAGGACATTTTCAAACAAATCTATCCAGAACGTTAAAATGTCTCAACTTACTTAACATTATCTAATTCGGCTACTGATTTTACTCTGCGTTTTACACGGCGATGCCAGGCGTTGGGTTGGCTAATTCTGCTTGGTATTATTCTTGGTTGTTCCATGGAGGGGCTAATGTGGGGCTAACACAATTCCATACCCTGTTGCCGCCACTGATTATGTGGTCAACTGCAGCAGTGAATGGCTAAAGAAGCTGACTTGGAACTGAATAAGTAACTCTCTCCCCTCAACAATTGACTGTCAGGGTGCCCTTAAGCAAGGCATTTAACTGCAGAGCTACCGCGGCCAATAGTGGAAGGCTGTGGTTGAACTGGGAAGGTCCCATGTATGATTGTGTGTACCTGTAATGACTATGAAAAAGTAGTGTAAAACCTAAGTATGCTCAGTCATTTGAATCGACTATCTGACTTGTTTGAAGTCGTGCGAGTTTAGGCTGGTTCAGCTGGACAGTTCATCACCAAGAATGTTAAAAGTAACAATGTGTATTTGAATTTTTGAAGTCTGTGAGTTTATTTGGCACTTACATTTGGCATTTAAATGTAATGTTATCCCTTTGGGAAGACAAGTGATAGAGAATAGGAATTCGACACAAGTTACAGTTACAGTTGTTTAAAGCAAAGGGCTCTTTATCATTTACAGAAAGGGAATAATCTACATCCAATGATAATTTTTTCTTTCAATTTTGATTGTATGATTATATGGTCCTGAATGTGTTGAGTAAGTTCTGTGCATAGTGAACTGATTTTTTCGGATTTACAAAAGGTGTTATCTGTGTACAGCATTTATCCATCCATCCATTCATCTATGAAAATGATGCCCACACCTGTTTTCAATATACTAACATCCCTCATTTTCTGACAAAATAGCTTTATTTTGATACAGTTACATAGTTTGATATATACAGTTTGTATCTGACATTGATGAATGCTAAAGCTTGAAACTTTATAAATACTGTTTGTATAACTGAGACTTGCTGTCTACGTCTGCTATAGGCAGTAGTTTTATATGACAGATAAGCCTGGTGGCGAGACGAAAGGAAATGAAGAGGAAATATCCCAGTGCTCCCCAGGGACTGGCTGTCCTCCCAAAAGCCTGTAGAAATTGATGAAATCTAGAGCCAAAGAGTTGTAAGTGCAGGCAATATATATTCTATAAAGTTTGATGTGGAAGTGGATGATAATAGTTCAAGAGAAAGAAGAAGGAAGAAGAGGAGAATAAAACAAAGGAGGAAAACATGTTGAGGACACTGTTGGGTAATTGAGGAGGTGTAAATCAACTATCGCCAAGAATAATACTCAGGCTGTTTCCCTGTCGATCTGGTAGCTCAGGGGCTTTCTCCATGTTAAAACAATGCAGCTAAGGGTAGAGTAGAGTGATTCTTACTGTTGTTGTTTTATGAAGATGGGCTAACATTAGAATTCATAACCATATGTCTTACTGTCTTGTTTTCATTTGTGTGTTTTAGATGTTACATTTTCTGTATACTGCCTTCTTGGCCAGGGCCCACTTGAAAAAGAGATGGAAATATCAATGTGATTACCCTGGTTAAATAAGGGATAAAAAATACTAATAAAATCTCATGGCGGATGTGATGTGTGTGAGTGTGCTTGTGTACACAGAGCCAGGTCTCCCAAGCAGAAGATAACCTTAACTCCCACAAAGGGTTTTTATTTACATTTTATGTAAGAAGAAAATCAGATGTAAAAAATTGTATCTAAAATCTAAAAACTACAAACTGACTTCCAGAAAATCCATAAAGAACATGGGAATGAATAAGAAACGTATCTCTCAACAAGTGCCATATGTTCCTTGTGGATTTCATTGAATAAATGAAGAAGCTGCGGCTTGTTAAATGTTGATACTGTATGCTGTAAAATATGTATTATATTATATTTTGTGTGTGGAAGTGTTTTCCACACCATTAATAATGTTGTACTGTTGCAGATACTCCATGCTGAATATTTGCAGTCTGGTTTTGGCTTGTTCTTAAATTTTTGACAGCCTGATAAGTATAACCTGAATAGCCTAACTATCCCATTACTGAATACCTATGTAAAATGTAGGTCAACGTGTATTATTTTAGAAGTTCCTACAGTGATGTTAATTTAGCCTATAATTATCTAAACAATAGGCAGTAATTGTAACAAATTACACTTAGCATGTACTTAATGTAATCACATTAGTGTAATCCCATGATGCGTAATCCCAAATCTGGTCATTATATTAGAGATACATCAATCTCTTCATTTTTCATTCATCCATCCTCTTCCCTTCCACCCGTGCATCTATCTATCTATCCCTTATCTATGCTTCCTTAATCCATCCATTTCTCATCAGAATCAGAATTTATTCATATAAATATGTATATTTGCACATACAAATAATTGTTCTTGGTATAGTAGCTCACATAGATACATCCAAGTATCAAGTAAGTATAATACAGTAATCTAAATTAAATTAAAGAGTAGGAATAAAATGTAAGTACAAAAACAGCTATTTGTCCTTTCATCCATCCTTTATCCAAGCCCCATTGTGCAGATAAGCATATATCCTGGGGTCATCTCACATGAATGTGTGAGCATTATTTCATGCATATGCACCTACTTGTGTGTGTGTGTGTGTGTATGTGAGCGTGCATGTAAGTGCATTTGGTTGCCTGCTTACATATGCTTGGATGTATGTGTGTGTGTGTGTGTTTGTGTATTTGAGAGTGAGGCATGTATGTGTAGGTGGAGAGCATGAGCATCTGAGGATGAATGAAAGTGAAAAAAAACAAGTCTTTATCCCGGAGAAATAAACATTGTAAACAAACAATACATTTTCATTTTATGTAGGAAAAACATTCAGAAAATGGCCCTGGAGGACACTAGTGCTTCTCTAGTAAACATAATCTGTTCTTTCTTCCATTTTTTTCTCCTACTGTCTCTCTGTGCTCGTTCCCTGGACAGATAGAGTCAGTCTCTGCTTTGGGGCTGTTGCATTCATTTAAATCAGTCAAGGTGCTTTGCATTTTACTCCATCGTGTCTCAAGACACAGTGTAAAAACCAGTCTAACCAGTTCTTCACCGCCCTAATCTGAGACACAATAGAAACTGTATTGATTCACCTGCCGCCAAGATCACATCACCCCTGTCCTCCAAGATCTCCACTGGCTCCCGGTTAAACACAGGATTAATTTCAAAATACTACTCATCACAAAAAAATCTCAAAACAACCTGGCCCCTCCCTACCTCTTTGACCTCCACCTCCACCATGCCCCAACCCGATTCCTCAGATCTGCAGATGCAAACCTGCTCAAAAACACCATGACCAAGCACCGGACCCGGGGGACAGGGCTTTTTCAGCTGCTGCTCCCTCCCTCTGGAACAGCCACATACGGAAAGCCAACACCCTGCCATCCTTCAAACAGGCCCTTAAAATCCATCTCTTCAAACTTGCATTCACCACCTAAACCTTCTTCCCCTCCTCCGTTTCATTTAATTAACAAATGTCTACTTCTTATTTTATATTTTTATGTTCAGTTTTTATGTACAATTATCTATCAAATTGATTTATTCTGTTTGTCTTTTTTACTCTGTAAAGCATAATAATAATAATAATAATAATAATAATGTACACTTTATTGTCACACCCATGCACAGAACACCGCACACCTAGTGAAATTATTTCTCTGCATTTAACCCATCACGGATCCCCCCGGATACACACAAGTGATTGCACAACACACACATGCTAGGGGGCCGGCGCAGAGGGCTGCCATGTACAGTACAGCGCCCGGGGAGCAATTCTGGGGTTGGGTGTCTTGCTCAAGGACACTACGACAGATTTATCCCCGGGAGGAGCTGAACTCGAACCGCCGACCTTGCGGTTGCGTGGTGACCTCCTGAGCTACTGCCGCCCGCATCTTTGAGTACTTAGAAAAGCGCTATATAAATTGGATGTATTATTATTATTATTGAAACCAGGTCTAACCTGTAAAATGTTGATCAGTGCCCTAATAGAAACAGTGTAGAAACCAGTTGAACTGATACCAAGAATGATGAGGAATTGTATTTACTGCATTTAGTATACATAAAAAGATGTTAGATCTCTCCAATTGATACAATTTATTGATATATGAGTAATGCGTAGGAATTTTTAGCACTTTAGATCACCAGTGGATGTATCACTGTAGAAAATGTACCATGAAATGTCATAAAAATCACTAGCAATTAACACATTAAAACATTATACTAACCACTGAGGCGACACTTTTTAACTTTAAAAAATGCATTATAAAGCAAAGCCCACCAACAGCATCTGAAGTGGAGTAAAAGGAGAAAGATGAGACTTTTTGATCAGTGCTTTTCAATCAGTGTGCCATGGAGAAATTGACACCAGGGGACAATTAAATGTGATTTTGAGTTTTTTTTGTCATACTGAACTATAACACTATAATGTCATTAAAATATCATCATGCAAGACTTCATTTATTGTGCTGTTTGTGATACTTGTGTGTCTGCTCTAGAAAAGTGTACCACAGCTCACTAACTATGTTTCTGCTTCAGTAAGTACAGGCGCGTTACGGGGGCAGAGTGCGGTAGAGGCTAATGCTTTTTGTAACCATACTGTATGCCATGCTGATTGAATCGTCATGCTGATATGCATAGTCGACTGTCTGTTGTATGCCTTGCACTGTCCCCATGCACTATGAGTGAGGTCCTGTTGTCATGGGAGTCATTTGAGTAGCAAAGTTGTGGAATTTTCCATACTTTACCTTTACTAGGTCCAAATTTGCTTTGTTTAACACCTGAACCCTAAACAGGAAGGGCCTCATACTAAATGAATTCATAACTGACAATAATCTGGACTTTCTCTGCATAACTGAAACATGGGCACATTTTTTTTCACTTAATCAGACCACACCCCCTGGATACTCATACTTTGACAAACCACGCCACCATGGGTGTGGTGGTGGAAAAGCCACATTTCATAGACAAAACATAATTACAAGTGCAATAACCATCCCGGCCCCCTCCTCAATTGAACACCTTGCTTTTAAACTGTCTGGTCCCAAACCCCTCGTTACTGCTGTCATTCTCCACCCCCCCAAACACAACCATGCTTTCCCCTCCAACCTGTCTGAATTCCTTACACAATGCTGCGCCATCTCTCCATCCATTCTGCTACTTGGTGACTTCAACATACATGTCGATTCATCTGACTCCAAAACCGCTACAGAACTCCTGGACATTTTAAACATTTTCAATATCTTTCCCACCCATAAAAAAGGTCACACACTGGACCTGGTCTGCACCTCTGGCATCTCCATCAGCAATCTGTCCTGCTCTGACCTCACCATCTCTGACCATCTGGCTATCACCATGGACATTCTCATCCCTACCCCCCAGTCAAGCACAAGCGCTCTATAACTTCCCAAAATCTCAAATCCTTCCACCCCTCCTCTCTCTCCTCCCTATTGCATTACATTACAGCATTTAGCAGACACTTTTATCCAAAGCGACTTACACATTACATTACATTACATTAAGCGTATATACATATCATACCGTTGGCGGAGGCAGCCATGCAAGGTACCAACCTGCTCAACGGGAGCAATTCGGGGTTAGGTGTCTTGCTCAAGGACACTACGACAGATTGTTCCCGGGAGGAGCTGGACTCGAACCGCCGACCCTGCAGTTGCAGGGCGGGAACTCTACCTCCTGAGCTACTGCCGCCTGACACCATCCCTGACTCCGCCCTCATCCAGAATGTCTCCCCTACTGACCTGGTCAACATGTAAAATGACACTCTCTCCTCCTGTCTCAATCAGCTTGCTCCTATGAAAACCAAGTCTGTCTCCTTCACTCACTCCGCCGCCTGGTACACCGACCATCTCCACCACCTTAAATCCAAGGGCCGCCAGCTTGAATGCCTAGCTAATAGAACTGATCTCACCATCCACAAAGATGCCTACAAACAACACCAACAGCTATACAACAGTACACGCTCCTCCCACTACTCCGCCGCAGTGGCGTGTGGTGACCTCTGGAGCTGGAGCATGCTACTCACCTTTACAGCAATAACCTCTATGTACTGTTTCAATCCGGTTTCCGCTCCTGACACAGTACTGAAACAGCTCTTTTAAAGGTCACCAATGACATTCTCCTTTCTGTCGACTGTGGTTCCCTCTCCATCCTCATCCTCCTTGACCTCAGTGCCGCCTTCGACACCATCAACCACTCCATCCTCATCACTCGCCTACAGTCCTCCCTTGGCATACCTGGCACCGCCCTCTCCTGGTTTCAATCATATCTCACCAATTAATCTCCATCAACAACTGCAAATCCCCCACTACCCCAGTCACTCATGGTGTCACCCAGGGCTCAGTACTTGGTCCCCTGCTCTTCATCCTCTACATCCTTCCACTGTATATCTCATCCCTATACCCCTTCCCAAGGTTGCTGGTCATTTGTTTACAGAAATGTTGATTCGTTCTAAGATTGTTGTTGGTTAAAACTATGAATCCATCCGCTTCAATTCCCCAGGGGTTTCCCACCTGTTTATATGATGTTATTCCATTCTGGCTCTTGCCTCTTTTTAGTCCTTTCGGCAGAGATTTTAGTTTCTCACTAAACCAGGACGGGCTCACCATCTGGGGCTCCCCTCCTCCTTTCTCCTTTTTTCCTCTCCAAGGGGGATAGTCCTGGTCCAACGCCACCATCCTGGCCGGGGTGAGGAGAAACAAACCTTGCTCACCAGGGCAAGGGGCTTTAAGCTATATTCCTCTTGAGGCCTGTTTAAGTGCCTCTCAGCTCTGCTTTCTTCCTTTCTACCACCAGCGTCCTTGACAGTCATCATAATCTCAGTGTATTGTGGGCTCCAGGTTGTCAGACTCTGTACGCCCAAATCAAGATTTGTGCGGGTTCTCGGCAGTAAGTCAATATGTGCCATACCCCAGGTGGACATTACGGCCCATATATAGACTTCCGCCACAATCACGGCGAGATGCGGGCCAGGTGAATCAGCACACGAGGAGGTGCACTATAAAAAGGGCGAGAGCACACACATGGGGGATAAAGGAGAGAGAGAGAAAACAAGTCATCTGACCAACCTGTGTATGACCGACCGGACTGAGGAACGTAATATGTGCTGTTGCCCTGCCTGTCTGAGAGCTCCCTCTGTGTTTGACCATTGACTGCCTGACTACCCTCCTGTTGCCACGACCCCCGGATTACCTGAGAACCCGCCCTGTGTACCGAACCCCTGCCTGGACTCTGACCATTCAAACACCTTAACGGTGTGTAAGAGATTAACCTTTTCCCTCCTCCAAACAGTCAATAAAACTGTGGTTTGCCTTGAAGTGTGTCTGGACAGTTGATTTTCTCCTGTCAAGTGACCACTCAACACAGCCCCGAGTGTGTCACAAAGTCTAAAGCATTTCATTTGTTTTGTAAATACCAGGTATTGCGTAGATCTGCAAACATCAATATCATTATCATGGTTACATGATATCATGTAACTCATTATAAACACCTTCACACAGCAACTTTGTAAGCTTATACAACACATACTGGTTTGTAGCATAACAGCCAGCTACATATATTCCCTATTCTTATTATCTTATATTTTTTGACTACCTTCACAAACCTCTCAAAATCCCAATAGACCGATGGACTATAGAGTTTATCGTACTAGTACCATAGTGTTGTTTTGTCTGTCTCAGTTGTGGAGCAATGTGGGCCCCTGCCCTTAGTTCATACACAATTGCAGCCGAAATGTCTCAAATGTTTGTCTTAGTTGGCGAGACAATCCCCAGGCAATCCAGGACAAATGCTTGAGCAGTTGTGTAACTATCATTGAAAAGCTCTTTTGTGATTCCTTCAAAACAGTCATCAAAATAATATAGAGGTAATTCCTCAATGCATGAATGATTCTCTCTATCAACGGTATAGTATGGAAATGTACAGATTGAACATTCACTTCTCACTTTAAGATCAATAATTTCATACAAATAATGGCCTATGGTTACCTTTATCCACAAGGAAGGTGTAATTTCTGCATCTTCAACTACATTGTCCAAAGGGTATGAATGTTGTTCCAAAGTGGCCTCCTGGTATCGGTTGTGTATATCATATGCATTTACACTTTTAAGGAGTGTAGAGGAATCTTGGTGCCGGGGGAAAATTTTCTTTATCATGCTCTGAACCCTGATTCTCCAATGTGGATTGAAAAAGCTTTTTTCTTAGGATTTTTAGGTCTTATACCACTTGAATAAGACACCAATGCATGAGAAAACATTTAGTTTTCTCTCCAGGTCACTCCAATGGATTAGAAAGTAAATCACATCCCCCATTCTTCAGCAGTAAGGGGTGTGGCTGATGGAGGGAGTATAGAAGGGGGGAAGTGAAGGAGGGGCGGTACGTGCCGTTCCCCACATGGACGCTACTGCCCATGTACGGACGTCTGCCCCAATCAGCAGCAGATGCGAGGTAGCTGAGCCAATTTGGCAGATCGGGCTGGGCCAATCGGGGGAAAGAGCGGCAGGGCTTAAATAGAGGGAGAAAAGGCAGAGAGGGGTGTGTGACCCATGGGGGGGAGTTGGAAGAAGAGCGTGAGAGAAAGCAAGAGAGATCGAGTAAAGCCTAGTACGTGTATGACCGACCGGACCGAGAACCCTGCTGTGTGCCTGATCCCTGATCGTCTGAGAACCCACCTGGCTATCGACCCCTGCTTGTCTGACTAGCACTCTCCTGCCATAACCCCCAGACTCTGTGTGAGACAAACCAGATACGCCCCTGAAGCAGTAATTAAACCGCTGTTTCCTGTATTCCTTGTTGTGGACATTGACATAGTTATATCCGGTCCTGTGGACACTCCTGTCACACACAAGTGTGCCACAGGGGGTATAGTTTATCCTCATCAGATGTACCAAGACGTGCCTGTTGAATAACAGTGTTATCCATACATTTTCAACAAAAAAAAGTATGATTCAGGGTCTTTAACGTCTATATCGGACTCCACCTGATACATTTCTCCTTCAACTGATCCGTCCCATTGGGCATCGTACAAGCCTTGTGCAGTATTTAACCCCACACAGAATTTGGAGTATTTTCAAGCAAAAACATTTCATCGGCTTCTCTTGTATAAAAATATACTTATACTATATGCTTTCTGGTCTAGAAAACCTGACAGTGTTAGGAGAACATCTTTTCTTTTTGGGCACCATGATTAGTTCATCTACAAACATATTCAATCTGTGAATTGATATTGGTGCGTTAGAGGTCGTACCTGCGTTTTCCATTGTGTTGTCCGTGCCAGAAAAAATACAAAAGAGGAGGAAGAAAATGCTGGGGATGACTCTGGGTAGATCGCTGCTGAAGATGTGATATCCATGAAGCGAAGAAGACCTCTTTATATAGGACTACGGGTTAAGCCACTCCTAGAGGATATAAAAATGCGTTTGACACATGATACAACCCTTTCAAAACACACATTTAGACAGATGTGACCAGTTGTCTCATGTAAAGAAAACATGTTGAGACATATCCATCCAAAAGGCTCTCTATACTGCCATGCTCAAATGGTTCTACATAGGTCCTTTATGGTGACATAAAGAAACATTTTAGAATGGATTACATGTAACAAACCAGCAGCATTACAAGGATCTATAATAAAGGAACCAATAATGAACCCCACTGGGGTCTTTATTTTGGTAATGTTTGTAGATTTTCTTTTAAAGTGCTAATCCAAGTCGTAATCCAATCGCAAATTCCTAGTATTTTAATTTATTTAGTCTCCGTCTTTGTTGCCAAGCACTCGTTGCTGTGGTGTTTCTGCACTGCAACTTCCAGAGATCACTTGTCAATCAAACCAGTCCAGTGCTGTGATGTGTTTTTCTTGGATTTTCTGTTAAAGAGTTTCTGTAGGTGGCTTCTTTTTAACTGTTCGGCCATGGTGGCTATCACTGCTCATGCTAACTACCCAGTTCTTCTTCTATTTATTCCAAACAAACCAGAAACATAAAACAATTCACTTCCTGTGTGCCAGAGGATTTTTCCCAGGAAAGACCTACTAGACACCGGGTGTTTAGAACAGCAAATGTAAAAGCTACATCCTACCCTTTCCTGCCAGAAAGATAAAGGGTTTGGGTTAGAGAGAAAGAGACAGACAGACAGACAGACAGACTGACTGACTGACTGACTGACTGACTGTCTGTCTAACCATCAGTGCACATGTATTAATCATCAACTAGGTTGATCATCAAATGCCTTTGTGGTGTAAATATTTCCATGGTGTATTTCTGTTAACTTCACCCAACATGTAAAGTTTCCCACCCACAATCGTAGACATATTCTGGACCTGTTCTGTTCCACTTGCTTCCACATCAGAACTCTCCAACTTCACCATCTGTCCATCACTCTGGACATTGACATTCCGACCCCTCAACCCAAACCAAATCGCACAATAACCTTCAGAAACCTCAAGTCCATCTGCCCCATCTCCCTCTCCACCAGTGTATTCAACATCATGTCTGACTGCACCCTCCCTGTAAACCCAGCTCCCACAGAGCTTGTCAACCTCTATAACTACACACTGTCTACCTGCCTCGACCAGCTTGCCCCCGTAAAAACAAAAGCTGTCACATTCACTCACTCTGCCTCCTGGTACACTCCTGGGGCCTCACTTATCAAACAGTGCGTAGGATTCTTACTAAAAGTGTACGTACGCACAAAAGGCGAAAATGGCGTACGCCAACTAATTATCAGACCTATCAAACCGTGCGTACGCACACTTGTAGGAAATCATGCCTTGATAAGTCGCAGTCCACCAAGAAATGTGCGCACATGCACGCGCACATATCCCGCCCTCTACACGCCCTCTACACGCCCTCTACACGCCCTCTACACGCCCAGATTCAACCATATATGGTCAATGCAAAGCGCCACACGAATATAAATTAGCCATGCTGATCAATGCAATGTGAAGGGTGAATCATGGCGTCAAGTGCAAAGAAAGGCAGGAAGCGGAATTTTTCAGAGTGTGACATTGAGGTGCTTATAGGCGAGGTGGAGGAGAGGAAGGGGGTATTGTTATTGTTTGGACGCCTCGGCAGCGCAACAACAAATACAATGAAATGCAGCGAGTGGCAGAAG
>OMOT01089004.1:0-10360 GCA_900312575.1 Acanthochaenus luetkenii | reverse complement strand
TATACAACTGAACACTGTTACTGTGAATACGCTCTTTGCACGTTTGCACAATGTTGAGAGTTATTGTGAATGTGCTTAATAAAGTTTGACTGACTGAACTATCTGACTGTTTTGTTTCGCTTAATGCTCCTTATAGTCAGGTGCTTTATAGTCCGTTGCTCCTTATGGGCCGTTGCTTTATAGGCAGGTGCGCCTTATAGGCAGGTGCGCCTTATATATGGCAAAAGATCGCAAATAGACCATTCATTGACAGTGCGCCCTATAGGACGGTGCGCTTGTAACTGGCAACATCTAACTTAGTCTATTATCCGGGTCTTTTCTGGATATCAGGAGTCAAAAGTTGTTTCTCTCTTGAGGCAGGACATTTATTTCCTCCGTGACAGTTACAGAACAGAGTCCACCAATAATATAAAGTGTAAAGCATGGTACATTTCACTGGGCTGGCTGGCTTCTTCTGCTCTACCGACTAGTGATGGGTGGATCGCTACTGCAGTATCGATATATTGATACTCTCATACTACTCATTTGTTATCGATTCCCTTTAAAAAGTATTGATATCAAAGGTATTTTTCATCCAAAACGTGGTCGAACAAGTGAAGACCATGCCTGTTTGAGAGGAGCTAACACTACAGCCCGGGTAAGATACATTGCTAGTTTACTACCATTACCATGTTAGCAGTAGCGTGTTTTGCCAAAGCGTCACTCCCATGTATTCTCTGCACTTCCAGGCTGTTGCCTGGTCTCGCAGTGCCACTTAGGGGCGGGACAGAAACATTTGACATTCCAGACAATTTCATCAACTGAAATTTTATTATTTTCGTCAAATATATGCCATTTTAGACAGTGAGTCATTATCTAAAATTAATCAATATGTCTTAAATCTGACTCAATTGAAAGGACATTTTCGTCAAAAGACATGTTTAAATAAAAAAATGGTGTCAAAATGAACACTGGTGCACTTATTTCGATCTTTTTTTCATGTGAAGAAGATGCAATCCAACGTTCCTTTAACCATGAAAGTTATTTTAAGTGCTTTCTACACCTGTCAGCCCCGCATGAAAACATACTGTATAGCAAAAGTATTTTGGCCTTACTATATACACTGAGTAAGCAATTAAAGGAACTGATTAGGATTGTATGCTGACTTTATAATCTACTATTTTTTAATTATAGTTGTAAGTATTTGCCACTATCTGGTATATTTTTAACTGCTAATTAAGAACTCGATAATAGCCAGATGCTAATTTAGGCCTACGCTTTGATGTATTGCACATGTGGGATGCAAACACAAGCTTCGCCGCACAACCTGGACACCAATAAGAGTTCAGTTTTTTTTTTTTAAAGGTTCCTGCCAGCACCCATGCATGAGTATCAAACCAAAACCATGTTTATTGCTTGTGTCATGGCTTCAGTTGATAACCCATATCACCTATAGATGAGATATGTTTGAATAACTGTACTTACCACAGCAATTGCATTTTAAACAGGTTGCAATACTCACCAATAAGCCATCCATCTTCAACAGCTCCTGTCTGGAGACGAGAGCCCACAGAGCTGTTCTGCACTATGAAGGAGGCGTGCGTTGCCCCCAGCCAACGGGCAACGTTTAACAGGGCCAACTGTGCATCGCAGATGATCTGTACATTTATGGAATGAAACCCCTTTCTGTTAACATGATTACATTTGTTGTATGACGTGTTACATTTGTTGTATGACGTGTATTTATTGCTATGTAGGCATAGTTTGTTGCACCTATTATATTTTGAAATCCAGCAGTGGCGTGAAATCCCCACTTGATTTCTGCTTGTTGTGGAATTGTGTAAGGGAACTACACAAAACTACAAATTGATTATTAATCAAAATGAATATGTGAATGATGCATGTGGTTATATATATCACTTGCAGTTTCCCTATTCTACCACTGGATGCTGTGCGTAAGCATGGTCAGAGCTGTTCTTACATTTACGCACATTCTTAAAGGTTAAATGTATAATAATTTCTGCATTTCAGCATAATATGACTATGTATCAGCAGTGGTTGCATTCAAAAACACAGGAGCAGGCTGATCCTGTGTTCTGAATCTATGTTCAGACCATTGTAAACATTTGGATATTATTTATTATTATTTTATGCTTGCAATTATTATAAGTAATAATAAACACCCCCCAACCCACCTCTTTTCTGCATGATAATAAATAAATTAAATTAAATACAAATTAAGAAATAAAACGTCAAGAGGAACCAATCAATCATGTTTATTTATATAGCCCTTTTATATAAGCATGTCTCTAAGGGCTCTATATTGCATCATATATATACATACATCATATACCATACTGCACACAAACACATATGTGCAATTTAGAGTCTTCGATTCAACTCACGATTGCCTCATTTATAAAAATGTTCTTAGATTTAAACTTGGACTTAGTCTTAAGATCATTTCCGACGGTGTGCTTACGTTCGATTCATAAAAAGGACTTTACAGAAAATGAGCCAAACTAGAACTACCCAAACAACAATCAATGGAATTACAGAATAGTATAAGACAAACGGGAACAGAACCAAGCATAAGACACACAATATACATTTTAGCAAGCCTACGTATTCTACAAGGCCTAAACTACTCGGCACCACCAGCCTTAGACCCTCGATGCATGCAAGGAAAACCTTCCACTTTCACGGTACAGAAAAGAGCCTTACGAATTGTAAACCGAAAGGATTATTATGAACCAACAAATGCACTTTTTATTAAACTATACGCTTTCAAATTCTATGATCAAGTACAAATAATGTACAAAGCATAATAAGTTGCTTCCACATTGTGTTCAGAGGCTGTTCCAGGCTGGAGAGAGCCACTATGAACCGTCATTTCCTTGTTCTGTTTTCCATTACACTGACACTTTATTGCTTATTATTTATTTCTATGTACTGTATACATTCTGGAAAACTGACAAAGAGAACCGAAATAAAATAAATACTACTACTGCTTTTAATTCAAAACGCCTTGCATCTGGCAATTAATTCCTCACACCCTTAAATGATCATTCCTATCAAATTGTTCATAAAGCTAATGCAACGTTCACCACAGACTTGGACATATATGCGTCCCAAACTGCAATACCCCTACATAACCAGCAAGAAAATCACTTATGTCAAGTCTAGACTTTGCTCAGAGATAAGATCATTTCCACGTCAAAGTAAGGTTTTATAAATGCCTACTTAGACGTTGTTTTCTGCTTAAGTCATACTTAAAATCAAAGTTGATTGTAAGTCAGTTTTATAAATGAGGCCCCTGACCTGCATGCCTTTGGACTGTGGGAGGAAACCCACGCGAACACAGGCAGAACATGCAAACTCCACACAGAAAGGACTGGGCAAAGATTAGAACCTACAACCTTCTTGCTGTGAGGCAACAGTGCTAACCACTGAGCCACCATACCGCCCAGGCAGTTTCATTTAAGGGACATCTATCAAGAGATAGGAGAGTTCTGGCTAACTCCAGTGCTTTTGCCCGAGCATCCAACACATCATGGCTACCCTGTTTCATCCTTGCTGTAGAATATTCGAAAAACTAAATATCTATAATAGTAATATGCCATTGGTAAATGGAAAGGGAATGAGGTGGAAGCCTCCTAAGAGCCAACAAGTTTTGCAGCTGTACCAAATTATGAATGGTTGTACTCGGTCCGACCAAACTGCAGGAAGGACTGCGCATTTTTGGACTAGACGAGCTCCCGTAGCCAGCTACGCTGTGCATTAAGTTATGAGGAAAACGAGCATTTCACAACATGCGAGCACGACGAGTAATCGCGGACAAACGTGGAGTCGTGAGGAGGCGCAGTGCTTCATAAAATAAGGTCGGAGATATATAGAAGCTCACAACTAACGACAACACACAACAGCTAAATATGTTCTACTTCCTGGAGTTTCTTTTGAGTTTTCCCGCATGGAAATTCTGACCAATTGGAGAGCAGTTCAGGAAATACGTTATTGCTCCCGCCCCAGATCTGACCAATGAGTGACATGAAAGTTCTCACGTGGCTTGTGCGGCTGCATTTTGGTTCGCTTCACCAACCCATCAACTGATTCGGACCAGAGCAAACGAATAGGTGTGAAAGGAAACCGAACCAGCTGAAAAACTAAACAATGTATCGTTCTCGCGTCTGGTTCGAACCAAGAAGCGGACTTGAAGCGGACTATCAGGTGTGAAACCGCCCTTAGTTGTTTTTTGAGGGAAATGTCGCTAAATGACAATGACCTCTTTAATTTCCCATCTGTCAGTGGTGGAAGTATTAAAAGTTTAAGTCTAAATGAAACCCTGGTCTTGATCGCTTGGTGTGGTAACCTGCCGTCTCATCCTCACAGGTGTGAAGACGGTGTTTGCTGGTTCCAGCTGTAACGACATCGTCTGCACAGAGCAATGCGTCATGAGCGGCCATTTTGATAAGAAAGTTCGCTTCTGGGACATCAGGCGAGTGTTGGTCCAAAATAAATTACTTCAAGTTGTGTGACGAGTTCAGTTCCAAAATATTGGATAGAATATCTCGCCGTGAAGTTCAGTATCGTTGAAAGTCTCTAAATTCGAGGATCCAGTGTGTAAAAGCAATTTTGTCAGCCAACAACTTTGGCTTTAATTTTGTATTATCATTTGAAAAAGTGTCACTTTATTCAAAGCTTGGACAAAGCTTAATTTGCGCAAACCCAGTTAAGGGGTAGTTCAACGGGAAACCTTTTTAATTGTATTGTACCAGCACTTTGGCTCGTGATGACAAAAATTGTTTCTACAGTCATCCATCAGCTTACTTAGAAATATCTTCTTAGCCTTTGCGTGGACATTGTTGAGACAAATCTTTAGCATTAGCCAGTGTAGCTCAGCAGGTAGAGTTGGGGGTTCAATTCCCACTGAGGCCATTCATACCACAAATGGGCCACATAATACTGAACACATTTGCACTCGTGGTACTTGAAGATATTTTGGATAAAAGGCTTCACTAAATGGCAGATTTTAAAGGAGTGGTTATGTTCACTGTTTCCCCACCAGAGAGGAGATAATGATGTATTACTGATATTAAAGATGGTGGTACCAAATAGAAGTCAATTTCCTGGACAAACTGGTTTAGCTCTTAGGCGATTCTCCTGTTGTGACGGCCAGATGTCATGATAACTTGAATGTCAGTTGCCATGCCAATTTCAGGTTGTGTACAAGTTTCAAGACCTTTTTAATGCCACTGAAATTAATGTGAAAGTACAGGTCTGCATGACTCACCAAGAGAGCGCAATATTTTTACCATATCTAAAACTGAATTAAAGACTATTCAGCAGTATTAAATCACTTCTGAAGCCTTTGGTTTAGGTAATCAAAACCAGACAAAACCGCCCAACACCCGGAGTTGTTTTTTCCCAGTGGTTTTTAAAAGTAGCTAGATTTGTCACTAGTAGCTTTTGAGAAATTGTCACGGTCAGAAAAGTCACTGAATATCACGAGGAAGACACCAACTCGGCAGTAGTTGTTGTTTTTAGCCAATCCGCACTGCTAGTCACATTGGCCGCAGTCAAGTCATTGAAGTGATGTTTTTTCCATTTCTTCATTTTTTTCACTTTGGAGCTAAAGGAACGGGCTGAAAAAATCCTGAAAACATCCACAAATCTTCTGATGTACCTGAACATCTGACCTGGCCTCTCTGAACCTGTACTAACACGAATGATAGCAGTGATATTAGTGTATATTAGTTGTTTATTAACCTGCCTGTGTTTTGAACAGAGCGGAGAGTATAGTGAGAGAGCTGGAGCTACTGGGCAGAGTGACGTCTCTGGATCTGAACCACGACCGGACCGAGCTGCTGACCTGCTCCAGAGACGACTTGCTCAAGATCATAGACCTGCGCACCAATGCTGTCAGACAGACCTTCAGGTTGGCTGGTGTGATTATCTAACTGAACCTTTATTTAACCAGGAAGTCCCACTGAGATTACACATTTTTCAAGAGATCTGGCCAGATTAAAGGTAGCACAAACAGGGGTGTAGGTTCAGCCTTTGGAGGGCAGACTCGGGATCAAACACTGGGCAGTAAATCACACAGGCTTAGCAGTAGCCTAAATTCTTCACTTCATCACCAAGATTGTCTGCAGGTATGAGAGAGAATTATTGGTTAATGTGAAATGGAATGAGACATTGCTAATCTGAATCCTGATCTGAAGGGCAAACATTGATCAAAATCTTTTCTTTTTTTGTAGAAATGCTGGAAGTGCACCATTTTTATTTAAATGGTAAAACTCACCTGTGTTTATAAAATCAGAGTTGAGTAGAAATGCAATGAACATGAGGCAGAAATAGTTGGGGAGACAACCTCCTACTTAACCTACCGTATTGGTCCGAATATAAGACGACCCTGAATATAAGACCAGCCCTCTTTTTCAAGACTTTTTTTTTTTTAAATACTTTTGAAGACCAAATCTTGTTTTGTATAAAGAAAATCATTTGATTTGGAAATACCGTAATGATAATAAAAACACATTGAATATAACAATGAAGGCTGTTGTTTTATCTTTTGGTAAAAACAACAGCAGCATTGTTGAGCTCTGTGGTGATTTCCAAGGCTTTGAGCTGAATGACAGCTCTGGTAATGGTCATGGTTTTTTTTTTTGTCACGTGTTCATACATCTTCCTGTCAATCTGCTGGAAGCGGCCGCTTTGCAGACTTTGCTTGCAAGCTTTTCTCTGACTGTTGTCTTTGTGGGCGCCATCTTCTAACATTACATTCTGTAACATCATATTTCTTGGCTGCTTGACGGTGGTTTGATGACTCTGCTTCGTTGATCACCATGATCTACAAATTGGCATCGTAACTCCTCTGTTGTTTGATAAATTGCCCAACTTTTGAGCCACTTTGTTCGAGCGCGCGTGTGTGGGTGTGGGAGATACAGTGAGAAAGACGGTGGCTCACTTGGGGAACACTCGCTTGGCACGATCTGTTGTGAATACATAATGACATTTAAAAGTCTAGATCCCGAAAATACGTTTCCAGTTTTTTTTTCTAGGTGTCCCAGGTCTCATTCAGCCTCTGAATACACCAGGTGAACGTAATTAACTAGCTGGTAAAATATGTTAATGGAAATACAGTTTAGCTCATGGATCCAACCAGGAAGTAAAAGCAGAACCAGCAGGCAGATCAGACGGTAACATGCTACCAAGCATGGACAGTCGGGATGCTGGTGGAGACGAGGCATTTACTGTCATTTTGAAAGGAGGAAGTGAGAATCTGGTGAGGGAAAGAGATTAGTTTTCAGTTTCTCTACAGGAGACTCATTTTAATGTTGGGTGTAAATATAATCCAGCTCCATCAGATCTGGATACAAGACACATGTTGTTGCAGGTGTAAAAGGGGCAATAATGATCCAGCTCTGATGGTTGTCCATGTTTATCCTGCAGTGAATCGGATTCAGTCTTTGGATCTACACAAAAATAAAAACCTTTTCAAATCTGAACCATTTATAGATGTTGTTTTTCAGAGGGAAAATGCTTCTCAATAGAGAATCAGCCTGTTGTTGATAGCGGATCATATATAATAACTGGGTTTTGGTTCTGACTGTTTCCTCTGTTTAGTGCCCAGGGCTTCAAGTGTGGAGCAGACTGGACAAGAGTCACCTTCAGGTTGGTTCAACACTGTTTACAGCTGTAATCTGAATATACACCTAGACTGATGAAACGATTGACGGCTCAACATGAAACCAATTGATGGTACTTTTTAAAGGTTGACTATAATGGGACACTTTAACGGACTGGGTCTGGGTGTTGAATGATATACCCAAGACTTATGACTTTTGTCCAAATTAATTTACATAGCATTTTGGAAATGAAACCCATTTGCTAACATGATTGACATTTTAAAAATGGAAGAATAATTCCCTACATTAGCAGGAAGAACTGAGGCTTCAAACGGGACTTATTTATTTATTACTGCATTTACATTCCAGTCACTCAGCTGATGCTTTTATCCAGAGAGTCTTAGTGAGTGGGACGGAGGGGCTTCAGTGTCTTGCTCGAAGACACTTGAACACATGCTGGGGATCGAACATGAGACCTTCTGGTTACAGGTCTCTAACAGCTAGGCTACACTGTTGCCCTTACTATTAATGTTGTTGCAGTTTTTTACCTCCACCGGTGCAGTTAGAAGGACGTTGTGTTTTCACCCCTGTGTGTCTGTTTTTTAACCATATTTCTCAAAAGGGTCTGAACAGATTTGTCTGAAATCTGGTGGACGGATCTCTGTCTCGGCTCAAGGATCAGTTGATTAGATTTGGTTGGTGATCTGGAGTTGGGATTTCCAACATTATAAAATATTTTTTTTGCCACAATTATTATGCTGAGTTCAGGTCCGACATCCAGGACTTCCAAGTTGGCTGCTACACAGCGTTGCATTCAGGTGCTATTTTGTCCGAAAATCAAACCTGGAAGACAAACGATAAACAAATATGAACCGTTATGGAGACTGCAGGTTTTAAGCCGGAGAACTGTTCAGTGTTGGTGGAGCTTTGAGTTCTACCAAGTGCCTTTTAGTAATTGTTGTATTATGACATGGTAATTAAAATTATAATCGACTTGTATGCCAATTTACAAAAGCAAAGCCGCAAAGTGCTTCACAGTCAGAAAAGTCAATTTATTAAAAACTGACTCGCGCAACTCTACCGTTACTTCTATTGCATATTTCCCTTTTTATTGAAACTCTGAATGTGATGTTATTTATTGTGTCCAGTCCTGACGGCAGCTACGTGGCCGGAGGTTCTGCTGATGGGACGCTGTATATCTGGAATGTCCTGACGGGGAAAGTGGACCAAACCCTGGACAAGAACCACAGGTAAAACCGACCTGCAAACACACGACTCCAAACCAGCTGGAATATATTCTAGTTTAAAGATGCTACATGGAAGGTTTCATCATTCACACAACTAAAAAAATCTGTCAAGAATGAGTTATAAGTCCAACCTCCACATAGAATGATCTGGAAATATAAACCTTTAGGATTTTCTTTAATGTACTACAAAAATGTAGTTAGAAAATAGTTCAAGTTCATTTATTCATATAGCTCTTTATCACAGCATGTCTCAAAGGACTTTACAGAAAATGAGCCCAACTAGATCTACCTGAACAACAATCAGTGGAATTTCAGAATAGTATAATACAAACAGGGAAACAGAAGAAAGCACAAGACCCAATATAATTTTTTAGCAGGACATATCAAACCTACCTGTTCTACGAGGCATAAACTACCCGGCACCACCAGCCTTAGACCCTCGAGGCTGAACAATATAACCTCAAACAGTCCAACATTGGACCTCATTCTGGAATGCAGTTCAGAAAATGTTGAGAAGAAATGTCTTCTTAAGTCCCCTTTCCTGAATGGTTTCTTATCTGGGATTCGTTTTTAGCTATGAACTGGATTTTAGAACGCAGAAAAGCAGTCTTAGATGGGCCAGATTGGAGTGCGCCTGTGTTCTTAAGGGCTGAATTTGTGAGAAATCATTGGTGATTGTGTTCACATAAATTCTACAGACATCCTCGGATTGAAATAATTATAATAATAAATACGAGAATATTTGTATCACTAAAAATGACGTTTCACATTTATAGTCGATTCTACGAGGCATCGTGATGTCCTAAAATAAAAACATGAAATAAAAGCACCACACGAACACTGCAAATGGCAATTAATAAATAAAGAAGCACTAAACTCAATGGCGTGGATATAGAGCCATAGTGGAATAGAATGGACACATCTACATTCTGTAAATAAATATGTGAACATCCATAACTAAAATATATCATATGGGCCTACATAATATAGATGGGACCTATCAAGATCCACAAGTAGAGTCTACTCATGTACCGTATTTTGCGGCCTATAGGGCGCACTGTCAATGAATGGTCTATTTGCGATCTTTTGCCATATATAAGGCGCACCTGCCTATAAGGCGCACCTGACTATAAAGCACCTGCCTATAAAGCACCTGCCTATAAGGAGCACCGGACTATAAAGCACCTGCCTATAAGGAGCACCGGACTATAAGGAGCACCGGACTATAAGGAGCACCGGACTATAGAGCACCTGCCTATAAGGAGCACCGGACTATAAGGAGCACCGGACTATAAGGAGCACCGGACTATAGAGCACCGGACTATAAGGAGCATTAAGCGAAACAAAACAGTCAGATAAGTCAGTCAAACTTTATTAAGCACATTCACAATAACTCAACATTGTGCAAACGTGCAAAGAACGTTTTCACAGTAACAGTGTTCAGTTGTAACACGTAAAAAACACGTTAAAAAAACAGTCTGATACGTACGCCATTGTTCAGTTTTA
>OMOT01089001.1:0-10373 GCA_900312575.1 Acanthochaenus luetkenii | reverse complement strand
AAACTAACCTTGTCGGCCAGAGCTTGCTGCGTCTCCACTGTGGATCTCAAAGTATCGTTGAGCTCCTTAACAGCAGACAGACCCATCAGAGTCTGAGTCACTAGAACCTCCTCCATGTCCCGTCCATGCTCCTCCTACACCACACACACACACACACAAATCTATTACATCAGTCAGTGTTTGATGATTGACTCAAAGATGACTTTTTGTCACACTCACTTGGACATCAAATTCCAGGACTTTCCTACGACTGAACATGACAATTGGCATATTTTGGAGTAAGACATGACAGTGGTCAAAATTAGAGGCCTCAATTGTTTTTTACTCATGTTCAAGTCAAGAATTCCAGGTGAAAGTAATCTTTAAACTCAAAATCTCCAGGACAGGGCTTTCCTCAGGATGGGAAATGTTGATCCAGAGAGCTGAGGCACACTGAGGAATTTGGGTGCTATATTTGGATTAAAAATTAAAAATCAAATACTTTCAAGGATATCCATTCATTTTCTAAAACTATAAGAGGCCAAACTCTCAAGGCCGTAGGAACCCTGTTGATTTATCCGTGGTAATTTTGTGGTGCATGTTTAAACCCGACCTTTACAGTTCTGTTCAGAATCCAAACATTTACGATTACACTGGTATCTGCTTCAGTCAGAATATTTATAGTTACAACTAGGGTTAGACCAATATATCCATTTGCCGATATAGCCCTTTTATTTAAAAATAATAATATCAATACATTTTGACATTAAAATGGTCAAATGTAAAGCTACTGAATATCAGCAGTTTGATTACAAAAATATGCATAACCCTGCAGGTTGTCCGGTCCTCACCAGCAGCTGCAGTATGCAGTCCTTGTTCTGGAGACACCGCGCCTCCTGCTGTTGGACTTTGTCCTGACAGCGAGCCACGCCCTCAGCGACCAGCTGCCTGACTCCGCCCACAAAGGACTCCACATTCGCCAGAGCTCCTTTCAGCGCCGCCTCATTTATCACAAGTAACCCATCTATGGATGGAAACAAAGAGGCAGACCGATGGAAAGAGAAAAACAAAGACAATGAGGGAATGATTGCAAAAACATAAGAATGTGAATGTAATTCTAAGCCATATGTATCATTTAAGCAGAACCTACAAAGGCAGTGTTATATATTTATTTTTGGGGGGCCACCATTCTGCTACCATATACATCAAATATTTTGAAAGCAATTGTATTTACATTTGGAAAACAATTCCAAGTTTCTTAGGCCTGTCAAAATGTTGAGTTATGAATAAACACAATTTTATAGCCCTTTGTAACTTTGTAAGGAAAAGCGCGACAGAAGCAAGTTTAATTTTAAACGTGACAGCTTAATCAAGGAACTCTGGTTTCAAGTTAGCCTCCCAACATCAGGCAGCGTTTGCCCCAAATTCCCCAATATAGTATTTTGGAACAACGCCCATCATTATTCTGTCTTTGGTCTCTAAATATTTCAAACTTTCAACTAGACTTATTCCTACTTTACAAATGGTCCAATTTTGAGGAGATGTGCAGATGTATTTGATGCTTCGATACTCGTTATACGATCAATTGTTTCCTCATACGAATTAATTTCTGCAAGTAAATAGTGACATCTGATGGGCAAATTGTAAACACTGTTATATCACATTTCCAGCTGCTTTCTGCTAGGCAACACATTGTTGTTTTTTGTCTTACCCATGGCCTGCGAGTAGCTGCTGATCATGTTGTGGTGCTTGGTGCCTTGCTGCTGGACGCAATGCTGCATGGTGTTGAACGCTCCCTCTATACGCTCGGCAAAACTCTGCTTGATCTGCCCGTTTTGCTGCTCCACCTTCAAATAGAATTTAAGTTTAACCAGTTTCTCCCAATCCCGATGATCCATTTCTCCAAGAAGCCGTTTAAAGTCACAAAAACATGAAATCCTAATGTGCTTTAAAGTCAAAAGGTGTTTAAGACCAATTTAACTGCATGAAACCCATCACATTTTACAGATACACTGACATCTAAGTATCGTCAAATGGCATGAGAATGCAGTTATTTTTATTGCCAAGCACACCGGCTATCAGTGCACCTTCAACCAACGATAAGAAAACTACAATTAAAAGACCAACAGAAAGAGTGTCACCTTTTTCTTCCTGTCCAGCTTATCGTGAAGACCCGACACATCACTGGTGCTGACATCCACTGTACTCAGCAACTAGAAGAGGAAACAGACAATACAAAAGACCAAAGATCACAACACCACACCAAGAGAGTCCCTAACACATCTTCCTTTTCATTGGAAAAAATCCCACGTATAAGCACTAAACAGTCTTTTTCCACACGTTCCATCATATTCCTCAACTTTAACTTTGAAACATTAGATTAAGTGGTAATGAAGGAATCAGTAAAGTAGTGTCCCTACCTGGCCAGCGGTGCTGTGGAGGGTTTCCTGGACGGAGGTCAGCACAGAGGAGATAAACTCCTCCTCACTCAGCTTCTCTTTGGTTACCAGGAGGTCTCGGTTGGTCTCCTCCAGCCTGAAATCAACACAGAAAAGCCCTAATAATTTGTCATTCATTTTACTTTAACCACCAGGTGCTAAGACATACGACACCAGTTATCGGCCTGATAAGCAACAATGATGAAATGAGTATAGAGATGAGAGCCCAGCTGGCAGGGTGGTGCAATGATAACAATCTTGCCCTGAACGCCAGTAAGACTAAAGAACTAATCGTGGACTTCAGAAGACACAGAGGGATCCATCGCCCCATCAACGGGACACCGGTGGAAGTCGTCAACTGCTTCCGTTTCCGTGGTTTGCAGATCTCAGATGACCTGGTCTGAAACTACAACGCCGACGCCATGCTGAAGAAGGCACACCAGCGCCTCTACCCTCTACGATGCATGAGGAAATACGGCATAAGCACTCAGTGGCTTGTGAACCTTTACCGTGGCACCATAGAGATGGGGTGGGCGTTATGATATTAGATCGTGAACGATTAAAATGTCTCCACGGTCTGCCTTTCCAGAGAGATCGGGAGTATCGGGCTAAAGTGAAGGGAAACTGCACGCTCAAACACGGCATGCAACATTGTTTTCTCAGCCAAACCTAAAATCACACTGCTTCATCAAATCATATTGCTTGTGTATTCTTCTGTGCTGTGGGATTTAGCAGAGTGTAAGCATTAAATTGTACTTTTTACATATGGTGACATAAAACTCTTGAATTCATCTTTTACACTGCGTTTCATCATTATGCCACTGCCTGCAGTTTATTTCATATACCGTAGAGTGCTTTGTAAGGGGTTCATTATTAAATCACTCACTTGTGATGCTTCTCATCCAGCTCCACAGTACACTGCTCCAGTCTTGTTTTACTGTCCACAAACAGCTCAGCCACCTAGTGAGAAAAAAGGACAGAGAGCGCAGTAGCTGGAGGTAAAAAAATAATAATATGACAACAGGAACGATACATGAGAAGACACACAGGGGGAAAAGTTTTTTATAGAGCATTATGGCTTTTATACAACAGTTAACAATGGAAACTAGCCATCCATCCATCCATCTTCAACCGCTTATCCGCAGTAGCTCAGGAGGTAGAGTTCCCACCCCACAACCGCAAGGTCAGCGGTTGGAGTCCAACTCCTCCCGGGGATATTCTATTTTATTTATTTTTATTTGGGCTATTACACAGCTGTTCAGCTCTTTCAGATATATTGCACATATTGTCCTTGTTTTTTTGCACTACTTCCTTGTTTTTTGCACTACTTCCTTTTTGAGTTCTTCTTACTATTGTTCTTATGTTGTCTGTATGCACCAACAACCACAGCAAATTCCTTGTACGTGAAAACTACTTGGCGAATAAACCAATTCTGATTCTGATTCTGATAATTCTGTCGTAGTGTCCTTGAGCAAGACACCTAACCCCAAAATTGCTCCCCGGGCGCCGTACTGTACATGGCAGCCCTCTTCTCCGGTCCCCCTAGCATGTGTGCGTTTGTGCAATCACTTGTGTGTATCTGGGGGGGATCCGTGATAGGTTAAATGCAGAGAAATAATTTCACTAGGTGTGCGGTGCTCATTGCATGGGTGTGACAATAAAGTATAAATTAAATATACACACTATAATTTACTACATTCATATACATCTGAAATGGTCCCAGGAGACCAAAAAGTCTCAGAAACATTATACCCCATACATGTCTATTTTGATGTCTCATCTATTAGTTACTACATATTCGCTGTTTAGTACGCATGCGCACGTGTTTTGCGTCCTCATTTTGTTCTGAAGTTTGGAAATGTTGAGGCGCCAAGTTTGATTTGGGGTTTTCCAGGTCATCCGAGCTGCCAATGTTTAATGCAGTGACACGCAATTCTACAAGTAACTGTAAAGCAAAGTGAACATACATTGACAGAAAAAACTGCTCATATACCTTCTTCAGTTCCTCCTCCATGGCAGTGATCCTCTCTGTGTAATCTGTCACCTGTTCATCCTGAGAGGTGATTTGACCCATCATGTTCCTGACAAACAGTTCAGATCTGTTACTACAGACACCATACACAAGACAGGTAGCTTCATCCAGTAGCACTACACATAATGGGTGTACATCTAATCCTAAACAGTGTTCTGTCTGAAAGTAATTTTACAATACCGTCTTACACATTTAGCCCATTTCAGGTGGGTACTGTGGAGCGCCATACATTCAGCATTATGAAGTTACCCAATAAAATCCTTTTTTTATTTTGGAATCCATCATTTCAGTAGCACAGTAGGCATCACATTTTCCAAATGACGGAAATCTACTAATAGTATAATTAAACTCGTCCTATGATGTGACCTACTCATAGTTCTCTGCAGACAGGTAAACTCCGTTCTTGTCACGAGTGGCGGCCAGGTCACGCTTCAGACGCTCAATCTCCTCGGTGTATTCCTTGGAGGAAAAACAATATAAGTCAACATTTCGTTTGAGATACTATAAGATGAAATAAATATCTGCCATGCAACTTGATTTGTGGGCCACGGTTTCTGTAAAGCACCAGAACACTGTTGAGGAAGCAATCTGAAACACCTTTCCCTCCAAGCCTGGGAGCAAGCTTCATGTGCTACTCTGATGGATGCTCATTCAGTTCAAATGAGAGAATCCTTTACTGCTGCATTGCATTGCAGGTGTTGCCTACATTGGACTTATTGTACTTATGCATTCATTGCGCAAGCGAATTTAGTCTTTTCCTAATGCCTTTCATGAATACAAGACTTTCCGTTTCACAGGATCCTGCAGTTAGAAGAAAACAAACTTCTGCAGTTCCAGCTTTCAATATTGCAATGTTGATCTGTAAAACTAACGACCGTCCCTAGATGTTGTACCTTGATGAGCGTCCTCTTGGTGAGTTTCTGGTTAACCTCAGGTTTATTCATGATGTTCTTTGCTCGGTAGGCGTACTCCAAGGTGCTCAGAGTCTCCTACAGAGTACAGATACAGCAAATTACACAACATTATTTGTCTTATTCTCATGAACAACTTTTGCATCAATATTATCTAGAACAAAATGTTGGTGTTATCAGCAAATAAACTGAATCTGTGGAACAAATTGCACCCATGAAGAAACTGCATAATAACACACTTCTAATTATGTCCATCTTTAACCATTATGTCAATCTTAAACATGTTTTTCCATAATTAGAATGAATGAGTGTTGTTAAAAAAAAAACAATTTGCACATATTCACAAACAAACAAAATGTACCTCCAGGTTGCTGGAAGAAGGGGACACGGTGGCGATGATGCAGGTCTTGGTTCGCCCCCCCAGCGAGTCCTGGAGGATTCGGGTCAGCTTGGACTCTCTGTGGGAACAGGGCAGCACAGCAAACAGTGTACATTACACACACAAGTGGACAGCATACAATACATTCACAATCAAGTTATCAATCTGATCTCACAAAATGAGTGTTCAGCACTGTGTGGAGTGGAAAATGACACCGTCTTACCAGCTCAACTCTAACTTTCAATTCTAATCAAAGATGTGGCTCTTTGACTTTCCTATTTTCAAGTGTTTTATCACACAAAAAAGAAGTCACCGGCTTACTGGACTAATGACAGAAACAGATTCACGTCAACACAAACTGGACTTCGCCTCCTAGTTCCCTTGATACCATCTGAAGCTTGTTTTAGAATATTAACATCTCAATATTGTCACATGGCACCATATGCATGTACATGGCAGTTTGTTTTTGTTTGTTTTTTGCATCAGTTGCCATCTTTTGGATTTCTTCCTTTTGAGCTGTGACCAGCAGCTTCTATAAACCACTGTCAATCAGGTCGGTCTGTTGGCCCCTAAAATGTTTTGCAAATTTAATCAATAACAAAAAATGTTAAAATAAACATACTACACACACAATAGCTACAACAGCCAACTTGGTGGGGCAGCAGGCTTCCATGTGGGGTCTGGGGTTTTAATTTTGGGGTCTGCAAATTAGGCTTTTCTATTTGGTTTCAATAGGTCGCATCTTATCATGAATTATGCGCTTGTTTAGTCAGTGTGTGAGTTCTGACCGTATGTTTCAGCTAGGGGTGGGCGATATAAGATTGTGAACGATTAAAATGTCTCCACGATCTGCCTTTCCAGAGAGATCGGGAGTATCGGGCTGAAGTGGAAGTGAAACGGCACATTCTATCAGTTGCACTGACAACGCTCATACAAATCATGTAACTTTTTTTCTCAGCCAAACCTAAAATCACACTATTGGCTAGTCCCTGTTGCCCCTCCCCTAACAGACACACCAATAAACAATAATAGCAAACAGTACGTAGCGCCTTGGTTTATTTTCCTGCCCTTTTTATTTGACAACATAGCAGCATGGCTGATACCACGGAGGAGGGTCCCGGGAACAAATGACGTAAGTGATATGGAACTGGTTTGGGTTTTCCAAAACCGACACAGCGCAAAACAACGTTATTTGCAAAGTTTGAAAAGAACATGTTCGCACATCGGATGGCAACATGACAAACCTTTAACCACCTGAAGAGAAAGCACCAGAGAGCACGTGGAAAGACAACAATCAGGGATCTCACGTGAAAGCCTCGTTCACAGCCACACAGCTAGAGGCGAGCGGTAGCGGTACTAAGCCAATGAGCTTTGTTCTTTTAGGTATCGTTTCCTTGAAGGGCAATATTGTCTTACATTGGGGTGTTTGTTTGATTGCACTGTTCATTAACTTGCAAAATAGTCTTAAAAACCAACATGAAAAAGAATCGTCATCATATCGTGGATCGTGATCATACCTGGGGGGGAAAATGGTGATATGATATTTTTGCCATATCACCCACCCCTAGTTTCAGCAGAACCTACCTGTACGGGATGTGGGGCCTCTTCTCCACCAGGGCGGTGATCACTCTGCCCAGCGTCAGCAGAGACTGGTTGATGTTTCCAGCCTCGCGAGCTCGCTTGTCCACCGCACCCGACCGCCCGATGTTTTCGCTGCCCGCAAGATCCACCTAGAGAGGGGGACGGGGGGATTTTATACTGTTTCATTTCAATTAACTTTGTTTTAGAAATGTATCTATTGAAAACCTACTGTTCTGGTACGATTACTGCACTTAAGGTACGTCTTCCATTTGGCAATGCAAAAATGAAGGAGATTATCTGAGGAATAAACACAGCCAGTAGGGGCGCTAATATCCCTCCCCATGTCTCATCTGTTGAATGTGCACTATGCTACTAGTACACAATTCTACTAAGTACAAGTACACAATTGTTCTTGCGTTCTTTAGGCATTAGTTTAATTAAAGATTGTGTACCTACAATACTTTTCCATAGGTCAACACACTGGATAAAAGGCTAGTTTAAAGTCTTACCGAAATTGTATTAAAAGACCTCAGTCATGTCAACTATCAAAAGGATTATTACCAGATTGAGTTTACCAATCTTCACCAGCTCCTCTCCATCCAGAGTGATCTCCTTCATGTGAATGGTGATCGAGAACACAGAATGGGAGCGACTGCACAACAGAAAAACCAGAGAAATGTTGAACAAACCAAGGGAGTCCATTTTGTAAACATTATCCAAGCATATTCCCAATCACTGCATGAATTGAAAAAGTGTCTACCTGGAGTAGGCATTCATGAGCGTGGACGCCGTCCTCCTCTTGGCTGCTCCTCTCTCCAGGATCTGATAGACTTCGTCCTTGTTGTGGACCGTCACCTCCTCCAGACCCTTCACTATCACACCACGCTGAAAGGCACAACACAACAGTTATGACTAGAGCTGAAACATCCACAGAAAATTAACAGATTATAATTTTGATCTTCAATTAATTGTCATTTATTAAGTAGAAATAACATTTGCTGGTTACACATTCACAAATACTACCGTTTATTTTTCTTCTTTTTTTTTTTACTGCTGGTGAGATTAAGTAAGCAATTTTAAGACATCACTCTGGTAAATCATGATGGCATTACTATTGATATTTTAGAGACCAAATGATTAATAGAAGGAAAAACAATAATAATCATTAGTTGCAGCACTACTTTTAGAGCTCCCAGCTAGTTACATGCCTTGGTTTCAGTGATTCATTCTGGGGAAACTGGGGGACAAATGAAGAATACATTTGCCTGACAGTTACCTTGTTGCGCGGGTCGTCGAAGAGCTGCAGTCGCTCGTTGACGTCCTCACCGGGGCTGAGCAGGTCGAACAGCTCTTCATTATAGATCTCCAGCAGGGAGACTTTGATAGAGAACTCCGTCCCGTTCTCAGACAGCTTCTCAAAGATTTGGTGCAGCGTTCTGGGAATGATGCCGGCCAGAGGATCCTGACAATACAAACGCAATGAACAAGGGAAAAAAGGGCATGAAATTCTAAGTGATTACCTAGAGCGTTAGGTGCCATGTGTAGTATTTCGTAGGTAAAGATTAATACCCTATAGCCATTCTATAAAAATCTAGATTAAAAGGTGATTTATAAAACGAGGATGCTGCTCTCAACAGAGACGGGATTATATCAGATAGCACCAAGGTGTTTTCATGATGTTTGCACCAGCATTACCCCTGGTTACCGTTTGATAACAATAAAATTCCCCAGCCAACATGGGTCTACAAATAAAAGTATGTATGCAAAATCCTTGAAATGGATTGTGAACAAACATACCTCCTCCCATGTGAACTCCTCATTTGGACTCCTCTCTCCCTCCATGGTGAATGTCTTCCCTGTTCCAGTCTGACCGTAGCTGAACAAGACAGCACAATTTACATGAAAGACATTTAGCCGACACCTTTATCCAGAGGACTAACCATGAGTTCAACAGTAGAAGAAGCTCCAACTCCTATATCACGCCCAGGCAACAGATGGAACAAATACTCCTGTGATAAACGCTCCAACAGCAATGGACCACTTACGCAAAAACGGTGCAGTTGTATCCCATGATGACTTCATCCAGAATCGGGCAGATGACACTCCTGTACACGTCGATCTGCTTGGCAGCCGGGCTAAACACCTGAAGACACGGCACAGAGGGAAAATCACACGGTTGAGGAAAGGGTCAGAATGAACACGTTCACATGTGACGCCTGCCACTGAATCCAAAGCACCGTACATTCCCGCGAGTGCATACATTTTAAGCATAGACAGCGTCAAGTGTGACAAGCGCCACCTATTGAGCAACAGAGGAAGCAAAAAAAGAAGAAATGACTTCCACTCTTCATCTGCTCCCCAAAGTGTTCGTAACATTCAGTAAACACTAAATGGGTTATGGGCCTCTGCTCGAGACTGAATTCAAACCTGCATCAGTTACCAAATTAAACTACAAATCCCAGAAAAGAGAAAATAATTCGGGTGCGGGTGATATCTCGGAGACATGGGAGATATTGTGACTTGCGATGTTTCAATAATAATAATAATTTATCCTTTATTGTCACACACATGCACAGAGCACCGCACACACTTAGTTAAATTATTCTCTGCATTTAACCCATCACGGATCCCCCCCGGATACACACAAGTAATTGCACAACACACACATGCTAGGGGGGCCGGAGCAGAGGGCTGCCATTATGGCGCCCGGGGAGCAAGTGTCTTTGGGGTTAGGTGTCTTGCTCAAGGACACTACGACAGATTTATCCCCGGGAGGAGCTGGACTCGAACCGCCGACCTTGCAGTTGCGGGATGGGAGCTCTACCTCCTGAGCTACTGCCGCCCCCCAAGCACAGGGTTCCTACATTTCTCAGTCTCACAAATTACTATTTTCTCCGTCATCTTAAGTTGTTGACTGGATACTGGCGTTCAGCATGATGGACACCGTCAGTCGCTTGGCAACACGACCATCAGCTAGTCCATATCGCTCAACAGATTAAGACGATCACAGCGACAAATATCACAACATGTGAAATAACAGCTACATAACTTGG
>OMOT01088992.1:3334-15886 GCA_900312575.1 Acanthochaenus luetkenii | reverse complement strand
CCCCGACGTCCACTCCATTTATCTCTTCAGGTCCAGCAGTGCCGGGTATTGGGTAAAAGACTGCTCAGTCTTCGTGACATGATAAGCTGTGCTAATTATTATTGTGCTATTGTGGCTAGTTCGGTTTTACAATAGACACACTATACAGAGTTTTGGTTTTTGCTTGAAATGATCCCAAACTTTGGACACTTTCTGTAATTTTCTCTTCGCCCCTCGCTATTTTCTCCCCCTCCCTCCATTTAGCAATTTGCACGACCAAATCATGTCTTCTTCATGTGTCCACAGCATAAGCGCGTTGTGCAACAGTAATAATCATCCGTGCGAAACACAAAATATTGGTTTCGACGTCGGACTTTAAAAGCCCATTTCAGTCTAACCCTACTCTTCTTACTAGCCCATTGTCCTTAATCGCAGAATGTTCTCTTTGTCTTTCTTCTGTGGTAATGCTAACCTTAACCTATTTCTGTCACTTTTTACCTCCGATAGCATTGACAAGGTGTCCAAAGTGGCTTCGCCAGTGCTGGTGATCCACGGTACTGAGGACGAGGTGATCGACTTCTCCCATGGCCTGGCCATGTACGAGCGCTGCCCTCGTGCCGTTGAGCCCCTCTGGGTGGAGGGGGCTGGCCACAACGACATCGAGCTCTACGCCCAGTACCTGGAGAGACTCAAACAGTTCATCTCCTTTGAGCTTCCCACCTCCTGAGGAAAGGCCAGCACTCAGGCCAGGCTTCACCTCAACACAACAACAGAAGCCTCCTCATCTTCCTCATCTCCCAACTCCTTCTCTTAGCAGTTTGGACAGAACTGAACTAAACTGATCACACCACTCTCCTCTGTCCTAGGAGCCACTTGAGGGTGGGAATGTAAAAGAGACTGGAAGAGGAGGTGGTTTTGGATTGTTGAGGTGCAGCCGTGGGTTAGGCCAGAACTGGCAAAAGTGTAGCTTAGGCTAAGCTTTTTGTCTGCCCAAACCCTATGGGTGGTGCTCATACATGTGGACTGGACCCAGTTTGCCTACAAGCAGGGACCCAGTCAGTCATTGCACCCGCTCCTCAATCTGGATTAATTTCCCACTCCAGCTCACTTAGCCTCTCTGTCCTTCTTTTCCTCTACTCACTCTGTCTCCCTCTCTGTGTGGAGTGAAGGATTCCCACTCTGATGCCAGAGTTTCAATCTGTCAGATTTTACTTTACTTATTCTTTCCTCTATCTCGCACACAATTTTTCCTTTCTTTTTGACTGAGGGGCTTTGCAAAGTTCATGCTTGATTTTTGTATTCTTTTATACCTGGTGAAGAATTATCAAATTTTGCACCTCAAAATACACAATAGAAGTTTTTTACTTTTTTTCTGTATTTTTAAGTTACCTTTCAGGGTCGATTAAACAAATGCACTTTTAATGTGCAGATATTTTCAGGTAATTATTTTTCTATGTTTCGATATGTATATGTTGGAATTTTTTGGTTATCATATTGGCATTCCATGTTTTTCTCAATCGAGGGGAAAACAAAAGCCTAATTTGTTTTTTAACATGTGTTTAGAACTCCATTATCCAGAGTGCACCCCTGTGCACAAGGCCTTTGTAGCAGTGCTCTTGGTAGCCCCGATACCTGCTGTTCTCCTGTATGGATTAACGCCAAAATCCATTTGTAAAAATCGGGTAGTTAAGTGTTGCCTTGCTTATCGGCAAACACGTATACCTGGGAGAACATTACCTTTAACTAATAATTTGAAACCACTGGTACGTTTAGCATACACCCAGTACAACCAGCACTTGTTTTATTACAATTAAAACACCAGGTTTTCCCACAAAAGTCATACTTTAGGTGGGGCGGAAAGTTAATTTTGAAAAGCCAGAAATCTCAGCACCTGGTGAAGTAGTTGTTGAATCACTGATATTGATCAACAACCCTATTGACCTTTTGCATATTTGGTAATTTTGTGCTATGGGGTAGTAAAAACCGTCCTTATTGCATCTTAGTTATGTTCCACCAGGTGTGTACCTTATGCAGTTAAGCAAGGCAACATTAAATTGCCCAATTGTTGAATGAAGTTTGGTGTGATTTTCCCTCCATACAAGAGAGAACAGCACATATTGGAGCTATGCTCTTGTTAAAGTAACATTAACGTTTTGTAGAGATTTGGGTTGTGTAGTTACTTTGGCATGATGTAACTCCAAATATTGCCGAGATATCTTCGACAGTTGCTCCAGAGGGTAAAACTTGATTATCCAAGATAGTGTTTATTTCTCTCCCAATAGACTTGCATTGCTCTGAGAAACGGGTCTCAAAGTCACACTTTTAGCTCACAAATGAACGAGAACAAAGTGGATGCCGCCAATGTATAAAATAACAAAACCCGGTTCAGCGTTTTTTGGAAATAAAAATGTCAACTTTGTGTTGATTCTACTATTTTAATTAGGAAGAAGATCCGAGACCGAATCACCCTGTTTGTTATTGCGTGTGTAAGAAACAACCTGATTGGTCCAAATGTCCACACCCACTATAACAAAACAATAATAGCAAACAGGTGATTCGGTCTCGGAAGCTACCTACCGGATCTTCTTCCTAATTCAAGTAATAAAATCAACACAAATTTGACATTTTTATCAAATCAAATAAAACGCTGAATTGGGTTTTATTATTTTATACATTGTCAGAATCCACTTAGTTCTCGTTTGTTTGTGAGCTAAAAGTGTTACTTTGAGACCTGTTTCTCCGTGCCATGTATGGGAAGAGAAATTAACACTATTTTGGATTATGAAGTTTTAAACAACGGTGCAACTATTGAATATTTGGAGTTACATCATGGAAAGGTAACTACACAACCCAAACCTCTACCAAGCTTTAATTATGCTTTAACTGGAGATCTTGTGGTAATAACACTTGACAGCTGTTTCAAATGGAAACACGCTTGACTCTGTACTGTAAACTGAAGCCAGGGAGCATGGTGCTGGGTTTACCTGTGGATGGAAGAGAAGAGTGCTTGCAATGTGTACATGTTCCCTCATTGATCTGTGAATTTGTTCCATTTGAAGATTGTCAGCATTAATGTTGGTGGGTTTGGGTGTGTACGTATTTATCAGTCATATTACACTACAAACAAAGCCTTATGTCTGTGGACATTTCACCCAAATGTTCCTGTCAACTGTAGCGGGGCTCTCATGGTCTCCTGGAGAACCAACAACTGCTGCTATTTGTTGGAGGAATCAGTCAGTCAATCACTGTGAAAACCAGACAGTTTGGGGAATACTGAAACGTCAGCAAAGGTACTAAACCAAATTCAGTCAGATCACTCGTCACCCCCTTTTTTCAGCCGTGTCTCTCCCCATTGGCAGTCGGGGAGGGAATAGCAATGGATGTACTCTTACCAACACCATTGTATACTCAGCCCCTGTATTAGTTTGCTCTCATCCCAGCTCTAACTCCAAAGATGTCTGAAAGAACCATGAAGAGGAATGGGATGTTGTGGAAATAAGTAATGCATGCAAAATCCCCTTTCATAGTGGTGGACATTTCAACTTGCAGCTGTATTTGAATCATCTTGTCTTTGCCATTTGCAAATGAAGAAAAATAGTTAAACTGCTGCATTTTCAAAGGAGGATTGTATTTGAAGGATGTTTACATAGCAACTTGTGATCGTTTGATTGATCAGTGTATTGCTGTGAGGTGGTTTGTCAGTTGGGTTTTAGTGTTTTCTCATAGCTAATGTTGGGCCAACGTTTTTGGAAGACGAGCCCTCGACCATCTCTAGTATATTTACCCTAGCTCCTCTTTTTATAGGAAATTAAAACCCTGCTTTAGTCCTAATTATTGTTTTGATACTGACATTTTTACGAGGTTTTCCAGTATAAATGTTGATAGATTTACACTGTCTCTGAAGCTGGTTTGTATGATAATCCTGTGTAATGGTATACTTCAGTATCTTCTCTATACATATAAGCCCCGACAAAGGGCAGCTCTAATCTTTTTGATTTTAACACTGGAATCGCAATATGCACATGAATGCAGAAAAAGCTAGTAGAATCCAATTTTGGTAATAGTGTAAAATATTAAATAAAAGCCTTAAATGTGCTGTAAAACAGATTGTCATTCATGTGGGTGTTGTTGCAAGAAGGCAGCACACTATGTTTTAATGCTTATAACGGAATAAAGGATGCATGGAAGTATGTGTCTTATCTCATTGTTTTACTGTTGTGGAAAAATCTTGTCTCATTTAATAAGGATGCAGTGTATTGGTAGCCTCTTGAATTCCTGACTGCTGAACAGAAAAGAGGGACTAATTAAAGGTCTGAATAAGGTTGTTGCATGCTCATAGGCATCACTGTTGAAAACTGAAGGTCCAGCCCATGAGTGTCAGTAGCTGGGTTTTCATCCAAGGCATTTTCGTGTGAATTAAGCTGAATGGAAATGACACATTTAGAGTTAACTCAGTATTGCAAAAAACAAATGTGTGCTCGCTTGAGGCTGAAAGGTTTATGTTGGAAGGAATTATGTAATTAATAGTGATGCAAAGGCATTACAATATTTAGTGCATTTTTGTTGCATCTTATCATCTTCAGACGGCATGAAATCTGGCCAACATTAGTGTAAAACAAAACAAAAATCACAGTCCAGTGCTGCAGTCCAGGAAGCAAGGCCTCAGCCTGTGAGACGCGCTGCTAATGCTATGCCGCTACTCCCGCGCGACCACTAACTTACTTCACCCGCACCAACGACACGGAAACAGAAGTGGACAACTTTCTGAAGGACATTCCACCACCGCTAAATGTCAGTCCCACAGATTGGAGGAAAGTCCACGGAGGAAGATTCCAGGGGCTGGTAAAGTTAGCGCGAAGCTACTTCTGCTGCCTGGGACATCGGGACATCGGAACGTGTATTTTCAGCAGCTGGTCTCACTGTAAACATGCTTATATTCTTAAATAAAAATCTACAGGCTTGGGTAGTTACTGCACTAGTTACTGTAGTTTAAGTTTGAAACTGAGGCCTGAGCTGTCGTAATTTGTCGTAGCTTTCCCATTTCAAGAGGGAATCTATTACAGCGCTGTTTTCAAAAATGTTATTTATATTTCATCATCATTTTGCAAATGCAAGTTTCTAATTAAGGCTCATCTTATTTTTGTATGTCAAAGACGAACGGGTTAGTCACTGATTCGCCTCGGAAGAGAGCGCAACTTCCCGAGCCTTATTAAATTATACTTACAGCGTTCATAATTATATTTATGTTATGCCATGAAACCAGCATATGTTTAGAATAAGCAATAATCATAAGCAATTTTTACCTGTTTTGTTATCGATTGGTCGTTCATTCACGTTGGCGACTATCGATCAAGGAAATTCCCTAGAATTTGCAACCCTAATTGGCCTTTTATTAAAAATCACATCTGGCCCAGTCAGTAATGTCCACCTCTGGTTTGATGACATATTTATTGTAGAATCGATCAATATTGTACTGGCTGTCTATGGGATCCCTTAACCTGAATGACTTCTAATACATATGGACATATTGATCAGATTCCACACAGGTATTCATGAATACATTATTAGTAGTAGTAGTATTATATTAGTAATATAAGCATGCATGAATATGTTTCATTGCTATTATCCTGGGTTTCAATGGAGAGTTTTAGTGTCTCATGGTCTAAATGTTGTTTCAGGGGCTTTTCCACCCTGACAAGAATAAACAAGAAAAAACACTGAATACTATTTTGGCATGGAAATTGTCTAATTCATAGATTTTCTTTTGCAGATTGGCAAAAGTTATTTTCAATAAATGCTGTCTTCAGATTGCAGTGAGTGGTTGTGCTATCAGTAGCAAGTCTTCATTCTACCCTGCATCTGATCCCGGAGTGTGTATTATCTCGACAACAAACACAGAACTTGCACTTATGAATGAAGGTGCTCTGATACTATCGTACTTCACTAAAGAGAGAAGGACACAACCAATATTACAGTTCTCCTTTAATTCCATTTACCGGTAGCTAAATGCAATAATCTAATTGAAATGTAACCTTGGATACATTCAGCGTTGAGAATTAAATGTTTGAATAAGCTATAATTTCAGAGTGCTTTAAGGCAATACGGGTGATGAGAAATGACTGACCAGTCCATTACTGTTGCTGAACTGGATTTATCCTCCAAGAGTCAATTTGGCTCAGTGTCTGTAGGCAAACTCAGTGTACATTTGACTATACAGTATATAAAGCCAAGTAGAGATGCACTGATACCACTTATGCATTACCGATACTGATTCCAAGCACTCAATTAAGAAAGATTGATACATAATGCTGTCATCCTGCAGCCTGGACTGTGTGTCGTGGACACTGGAGTGTTCTTCAAGTAGGAAAGCCTCCAGTTCTTTGAGGAATGAAGGAGATGGAAATCTACTTCCCTTAAAGGTTCAATGATTGGATCTGATGACGAGCCATGGAAGGAGTTTGACTTCATCCTGCTGTTCATGGAACCATCAGTGTGCAATCTGGAATATTGTCTTGGAATGTGGGAACATCATGAGGGAACAGTGTTTGCACCGTCCTGGTTGTGGACAATTTCATTATTGTTTCTCAAATAGAGGGATCCTTTGGAAATGGGGGATCTTTTGTGATCCAGGGTTCCCACTGGTCATGGAATTCCTGGAATATCATAGTTTAGATTAGATCAAGTTCAAGTTCAAGTTCATTTATTTATATAGCCCTTTATCACAAGCATGTCTGTCTCAAAGGACTTTACAGAAAATGAGCCAACTAGATCTACCTGAACGTCAATCAGAGGAAATTACAGAATAGTAAAAGATAAACAGAAACAGAATCAAGTACAAGACAAACAAAATCAATGTATCAAGCCATAGCCCTAACTATTCTACAAGGCCTAAGTTACCCGGCACCACAGCCTTAGACCCTTAGATTAGATAGTTTAGATAGGTTTATTCCAGACAGGGAAAGTCAAGAAACAAATGGGTCACTTTACAGGAATAAAGTAGGTTGTATTTTACAACTTAGCTGGTGGTTTTCAGCCCACCTGACTGTTCACCAATTTAGTCATTTAGAAAAATAATATCAACAAACCAGGAAGGAATCAAATGTTTAGGTCATGGAACTCTGACTTAGTTATGGAAAGTCGTGGAAAAGTCATGGAATTTTCAGAACAACACATATTGATGACATCTAACAGTTTAAGGGGATCCAGTGAAGAATTTTCCTTTAAAACTCACATTTTCTATAAACGCATTGAATGTAATGGATTTCTCTCATCTGCTGGAGGAGTCTATTCTCTCCTTTCAATGCCTTGTTTCATCAGTGCAAATAATTCACGAGTCCTTCTGTTACTGCGATACGACAACTAGAATAAGAATCAATTATCTCTTGACATTTTCATTTTAATCTCATTTTACATATCGGCACTAATTATTGTTGGTAATACCCATATTATTTGTGATATGACGTCAAGCAGATGCTGAACCCGAAACAGACATGTACAGTATGTATCCATCATTTACCAGCCCGTTGTGATCTGTCTTTACTCAAATCTGTGGCTATTTCTCTGCTAGACAGCTGCTCGTGTTTTTGAACAACTCAACAACACTTTGACAAATAGGGCTCAATAAATTAACAGAATATACAGCCTGTATCTTAATAAGTCATTAATTTAATGTCCATCGTTTTCATTAGAATTCCAGTTGTTCGCACTTTTACATCTACTGTTTTTTAAAATTGTTTCTCTCTTGTTGATACTGCCCTTTAGTATTAGTAGTAGTAATAGTATTAAGCCCTTAGGCTTTAGGAGGTTAGGCTAGCTGAATCAGTATCATCTTTTTTTATCATTTCATCTATTGTAAAGTTTTTGCCATCTATTTATCTTTTATCTTGTGGTATCTTAGTTTTTACTTGTTTTAAAGCTCTATGTGATTACTTTTTTGGTGGTAAAACATTCACTTTTAATTGCTAATAATGTTGGAGTTGGCCATTCCAAGCTCCAACGAAACCATCAACATGACATGAGACCCTCTGGAACAGCCAATTCTGAGAGGTGGTGTACTACACTGGCGGGAAATAGTAGTTTAGCACGGGAATTGATGCATTTTACGTAACACAAATAATAAAAATTTACGTTGTTACCATTCTGCTTGTTATCACACACTGATCCAGCTAGACATAGCAGCACACGCTTGTTGTCTGACGTCATTAAAAGTGAGATGGCAGTAAAATCGACGAGTGCAGTTGGAAATTCAAGTTATCACATAGAGCTGCGGGGATAAAGGAGCTGGTGGGGAGGATATGTGGTGTCTCTCAATGCCACTGCCACCTAACCACCAGCAGAGGGAGCCAGAGGTAGAGGCGGAGCCAGAGGGTGGGGTGTTTGGAGGTGGTGACATTCAGGGTCTGAAATTAACACCCGCCAGGGTCCACACCACCTGCATTGCGATTTCATGTGCTCAAGATCAGCCTCTTCATAAAGCACAGGCATTTAAACAATTCACAGTCATGTCTGAAGACACGCAGAAAAAACTGGTCTCTGTTCAACACTTGTTATTATCAACATGAAATACAATACTTTTTCACTTACAATTTGTTTTTATTCAGCACCATAATGTGTTATTAAGCAGATTCAATGTATGTATGTTACATGACACAAAAAGGCTGTGTATATACATTGTATTTTTTGACTGGTAAAAAAAAAGTTTGGCGGGTAGAATTTTTAATCTACCAGACATTTGGCTGGTGAGCTAAAAAGTTAATTTCGGACCCTGGTGACATTCCTTGCCACCTCACCAGACCTGCTGGCAATCCCCAATCAGGAGCTGCTGCTATAAAGGAGAGCAGGGGAGAGTACCTGGAGGGGGAAGTCGATGTTGGAGAAAGAGAGAGAGAGAGGGACGAAATACCACGCCGTGTATGACCGACGGGAACGGGGAGCCTGCTGTGTGCCATTTTCCTGCCCGTCTGAGAACCGCCGCTGTGTATGACCCTTGCCTGCCTGACTACCCCCTGTTGCCCCGTCTCCCATCCAAAAACTAGACGGGAGACATTACAGGTCTCAGTATGCTCTCCTGCGAACTGTATCGTAATCCAAACATTTTTATGTGAGCCTGCAGGAAAACTGTGTAGAAAGCGCAACACTGAACCGATCAGTGAAATGATGGTCTCTATGAGTCAGTTTCATGGTAGAAAGTCTGCAAATAGGGTCTATGGTCCAAAATAGCGAACTTATCCTTCAACTTATTAAACTGTTTTCAAAAAGTGTTATACATGTAAAGTTTAGTGTAGTAGTAGTAGTACAGTATTCCTATTTTACATTGCTTTACATTCACTGATTTATCTTACATCATTATTGCTCAGATTTTTAACTGCACCATATGAGCAGGACACACAGCTGACACTGGTTGCATGAATACATATTTGTACTTCACATCGTTGTGACAGAATACAAAGAATAAAGTGTGTGTGTGAGCGGGTGGGAGGATGCAGTTAAGGGGATCTCTGGAACAACAAACTCCTTCAGGAGTGGACTGTGGGAACTGAATGGAACTCTGTGACTCAAGTCTGACTGCAGCTTCTAAATACAACAGTCGCTCTCTGGACTTCAGTCTGTCTTTCCTTCTACCCTGATAGCTACTGGATCAAACCTGCTTTTATGAGTAAAGATGGTGAGATTGGCAGAGTAAAGGATGCACGACATAAATGTTGTAGGCTGTGGTCAAGTAGTTAGACTGATATATTGCTTTGCTGATATATCAGCTTCAAGGGTGTCAGTCTGTAAAACCTGACATGAAACCTGTCTCACTCTGCTGCTGACACACCTAAAATAATTTCATTTGTATGGCTTTCAATGGAGAGTTTTAGTGTCCCATAATGGTCTAAATGCTGCTTCAGAGGCTTTTCCACATTGTCAAGAATAAAAACATGGGGAAAACTCTGAATAGTTAGGGATATGGTTGGGTTTAGTGTTTTGGCATGAAAAATATATTTTATATCAGTACAAAATATCAGCCATCGGCAGCTTCAATCCAAAAGCATTATTCAAAAAGCCATATCAGCCATGTCCTACTTGCAACATTTAGAATTCATTCTCGAGCCTATCCCTATTCCCAATTCCCACAATGTATTTTCTTCCCAAATGAAAAATCACCATGCCTGTAAATCCTAATAGGCAATTTATAGTGGGTCTGTTGTACTCACTAGTGAATGAGTCACTTTATTGTCCTTTATGGTATTCTGTATGTATTACTATAGGATTTTCTGTGGCATAGTTTTTTGACCTACAGTAGTTGCATAATATTTTAAACTATTACCGATAGTTGTATAGTATCCTTCTAAAATATAATATAGGTTTACTATAGGTCTTTGTTGCTCAACAATAGGTAAGCCTACTTTTTGGGGGGATAAAGTATGTGCATGCAAGTAAAAAAAATGCTTTTGACAAATTGAGCTGAGGTGTATTTAAAGGCACTAGTTTGATGAACCTTGTCAACATTGTTGCTAAACTTCATTAAAGGAAAACTAAGTGCAATAATACCCTGGGCAAGCTGGCCTGCTCAAAAAAGAGCTTTTGCATATACTTAAGAATACGTTTGGATATATGTTTTTAAAAAGAAAGAAAAAAAGTATATATATATTAATATTTCCATAAATGTATTTGCACATCTAGGTGACATTCATTTTTAATGTATTTTAAATAACATATACTGGCACATATACTGTACATATGTGGCCAATAGGAAACACATAGGAAACATGTATTTTCAGTGTCCACATTTTTGAATACATTTCTCTGGCCAATTTGTTTTTGTAAATGTAGAAACATACCTCTAACCAAGGAAAGACCGGAAATATCCAAGTCCAGGCCCTCCTGTGGGTTTCAAAGTTAAGGAGGTTTTAATTGGAGAGAGCTAAGACATTAAAAAACTCTGATGCCTTCATCAGGCTGCATATCTCTAAAAAGTACGTGTGAACCAGCTGGCAGGTGTGTGCTGGAGCTGTGTTTTATCACTTGCTTTACAGACAAGAAACTGTAGTAGCGTTAATGCTGGGCTGAACTCAGATGTCCTTTCATCTGGACCCGGGGGGAGAGAGAGATATTTACCATCCCCTGTGAGCCAACATTTCAGTAGGGACAATCCCTCTCCAGCTAAAACAATGGCAGTGCGAAAGCACCGCTCCACCTTTAATGAGTGCAGGTCGAATGGTGAAGTCGGCTTTTATTCACAGACACAACTAGCTTGATGCCAACTGTTCTTATAAATATCATAATAAATGTGTATATTTGTGTATATGGGGGCTACTTTAGTTTTTAAGTACAGTTTAGTCCTGGTTGAGCTACTACAGCAGGGGATACCAAACATCCCAAACACAGAATGTTATTCTTGTCAGGGTGGAAAAGCCTCTGAAGCAGCATTTAGACCATCATGGGACACTAAAACTCTCCACTGAAACCGGAAAGCTCTGGGATACATTTGGCCTTTAAATTGAGAATTGAATTACAAAAATAAAAAATCCACTTTTGAAATAATACAAACATAAACACAACACTTTTTGAAGGTTTTGTTTATGTCCCCCCTATATATCCGGCTCAGTGTTCTGAACCATTGCATATACTAAACTAAGTGGGAATTTGGTAAATAAAGTTAATTGTTTGCTTCACCCTGATACCTTTGCTTGCTTTTGGACTACATTTCCCAGATTCCATCTCTGTAGCGTGCAAGTTGTGTCTTCAGTGAGTGAGTCTAGTGACTGGTGACTGGTGACTGCCAGGACCAAAGGCTTGTCCTGTGCCTTGTAAGTAATTTTGTTAAAACAAAGACAAAGTCTACCCATCAACGTAACCAGACTGTGTTTACTGCCTCAAGTGAATTAACGTGTCCCCAGCCAGATCCATATTTAGAGGGAGCTAGCTTGCTAGCTAATGTTACATTGATCATACGAGTAAAACATTCAATAATAGCCCGGACATGTGTAGCACACCCGGCCTTTATTAGACAGGCCATTATTAGAGACAGATATTAATATTGTAGTTATATTAATTAAAGAATTGTGAGACTCATTCCTGTTTCTGATGGTGAGTGTTTAAAGTGGATGTGGACGAGCTACATCTTACTTGGTAACGATCATCTAGTTAACATAAACATTGACTTTTTATTCTAATGTGTGCCAGTTCACATTAGCTTGCTACTGTGAACTTATGCTAACATTATACCCTCCAGTAGCCCACACTAACACATATTGCTCATTATGGCATATATTAGCGTTAAGTTAAAGTATATTGATTCCTTCCATAATTTACTTGCGTCCTGTCTGTGCGTTGCCGTGGGCGTGGCTTCCTCCTGCTCCCGGCTTCCTGATCACCCGCTGTCTCATCAACCTGCACACCTGCCTTCCATCAAATCATCACCGCCAGTGTATATCAACCCCGGCTTTCCACCCACTCATCGCCAGGCTGTTGCTTCAGATACAGTGGTAGTTATCGTTTCAGGCCTCTTTAGGCCCTTAGTCTCTCTGAGCACCCCCGCTTTTCCCACCTCCTTCGGTAATGCCTACTCACCTGCCCAGGGTACATCAT
>OMOT01088991.1:0-14524 GCA_900312575.1 Acanthochaenus luetkenii | reverse complement strand
TATTAGTTAAGCTGTACCTTAAAGCAACATTATATTTTGGTAGAGGTTTGGGTTGTGTAATTACCTTGCCATGATGTAGCTCCAAATATTGGCGAGATATCTTCAATAGTTGCTCCATTGATGAAAACTTGATATTCCAAAATAATGTTGATTTCTCTCCCCATAGACTTACGGTGAAACAGGTCTCAAAGTCACACTTTTAGCACACAAACGAACACAAACAAAGCAGATTCTGTCAATGTATAAAATAACAAAACCCGGTGCAGCGGTTTTTGGGAATACTTTACTATTTGAATTAGGAAGAAGATCTGAGACTGAATCACTGTGTGTTATTGCACATATAAGAAACTACCTAATTGGTCCAAATGTCCACACCCACTCCTGAACCAATAACAAACACTTGGTCTTGGGGCGGCACGGTGGCGTAGTGGTTAGCACTGTCGCCTCACAGCAAGAAGGTCCTGGGTTCAAATCTCGCCTGGCCCTTTCTGTGTGGAGTTTGCATGTTCTCCCCGTGTTCGCGTGGGTTTCCTCCGGGTGCTCCGGTTTCCTCCCACAGTCAAAAAGACATGCAAATATGTGTTTGTGTGTAGTGTGGTGCATGGTGTGATGGGCAGCAGTAGCTCAGGAGGTAGAGTTCCCGCCCCGCAACTGCAAGGTCGGCGGTTCGAGTCCAGCTCCTCCCGGGGAAAAAATATGTCGTAGTGTCCTTGAGCAAGACACCTAACCCCAAATTGCTCCCGTTGAGCAGGTTGGTACCTTGCATGGCTTTCTCCGCCAACGGTATGACATGTAAGTCGATTTGGATAAAAGCGTCTCCTAAATGCTGTAATGTAATGTATGTAAGTCGCTTTGGATAAAAGCGTCTCCTAATGTAATGTAATGTGTCGGAAGTTACCTTCCGTTGGATGATGGAGGGCAGTGGAACTTTGGTTCCGCTTAAACTGGTATGAATGCGGGCTGGTTCGCCAGAAAGCACCATGGTTCTGAAAATTAGGTTTGGGAACCGGCATGGAGCCTTGTCAATGTCCTAAAAGTTAACATTTTATTGTCAAAAATGCTGAACCGGGTTTTGTTATTTTATACTTTGGCAGAATCCATTTTGTTTCCCAAAAGTGTGACTTTGAGACCTGTTTTGCGGTGCCATGCAAATCAATGGGGATAGAAATAAACCCTATTTTGATTATCAAGTTTTCATCAACGAAACAACTATTGAAGATATCCCATCAATATTTGGAGTTACAGTTGTGGTCAAAAGTTTACATACACTTGTAAAGAACATGTACCAGTATGTCATGGCAGTCTTGAGTTTCCAATAATTTCTACAAATCCTTTTTTTCTTTGCTGGAATGATTGGAGCGCATACTTCTTTGTCACAAAAAACAGTCATAATTGTTTGTTATTTTATGCATTTATTTATTCTATTTATGCGTCTTCTGAAAATGTGACCAGAACTGCTGGGTAAGAAATATACATACAGTAATGCTAATATTTGTGTAAATGTCCCTTGGCCATTTTCATCTCAACTACACGCTTTTTGTAGCCATCCACAAGCTTGTGGCAGCTCCTGGTTGAATCTTTGACCACTCCTCTTGACAGAATTGGTGCAGTTCAACTAAATTAGTTGGCTTTCTAACAGAGACTTGTTTATTCAGCTTAGTCCAAATGTTCTCGATGGGTATAAGTTAGGACTTTGGGAAGTCCATTCTAAAACCTTAATTGTAGCCTTATTTAGCCATACCTTTACCACTTTTGATGTTTGTTTGGGGTCATTGTCCTGTTGGAACACCCAACTGCGTCAAGCTCCAACCTTATAGCTGATGATTTTTGTAAAAAAGAAAAAGACTTACCATCCAACACACATTCAGTTGGTGCAAATGGCTGCTGGAATGGGTTATATCCTTCCCTTGTTCCATTCATGCCTTTCTCCCTTTCTCTGTCCCTCCATTGATACTGATTTGGTGGACCTGTCATTTCTTGCAAGGTTTTATCCAAAGCCCCTTGCATTACTGCATACAGTACATACACCACAGCTGTACCTACATTTATAACATGGGGGGATCCGTTTGGAACGGAACCCATAATCCTTGCAGTGTTAGTGCATCGCTCTACCCATTGAGCGTCACAGGGAATTGAACCTCTAATCAGTGTTTGTGCTGTGCTACAGAACTAGTATTCACCTGTCTCCCTGCCAACCTGTGTCTCCTAGGTGTTGAACGGGTTGGCGGCCGATGCTCCTCGACTGCAGCGTTTCTGCGGCATTGTGCCGGCAGGAACCCAGGTCCGCTCTTCCGGCAATACCATGACGATCGTGTTCCGCACCGATGCCTCTGTTTCCAGCGGTGGCTTCATGGCTTCCTACTCTTCTAACGAGCCTGCAGGTTAGATGCTGCCTTGGACAGAGCCAATGCTCTGTCAATGCAAACAAACCGGTAAATGTAAGGTGCAGATAAACCGGGATATATGTGAATTTTTGGTGAGTTATCTGTACATTTACCACATCACTGATTTCAAAAGCCCAAAGCTCGTAGAATTTTCTCAACCCATAGAGCAGGGGTGGCCAACTAAGAGCCAAAATAATTGATATGGTACAGCAAAGAGCTGCATCATTTTACTGTATATACACACGCACGCACACAATCTCACACACACACATAATTAAAATATAACTATTTACAATACCTTGCACCGACAGAACATTTTCACGTGAGACAAGTTTTTATCTTACCTACACACAGACACACACACACACACAGAATGAAAATATAATAATGTACCACATCTTGAAATGACAGAACAATTTCATGTGCCAAATGTTTTATCTTAACATGCATGTTGCTGCTTTTGACCCATTGTGACTTTTGGTATTCCTTGCCTTCAACAATCCTCTTTAAATCTGGCTTGTGTTCAGTTGTGGCTACTCTGAGCAATTGTTTCACATGTGTGTCAGTAAGAACATATTGGTGCTTAGATTTCAGGGTAGAAAACAGACTTGCAAACATAGTTGAAGATGTCGGAATGCTCAACAGCAAAATCACCCCACCCATTCATTTTATTTAATTTTTCCAAGGTATATGATTTGTTTGCGAATATTTCAGTGGATTCAGTTTACTCAAGTGGTTGGTTCACAGATTGAAGAAGTGTAATAAAGATAAATGTGGCCTATAATACGCAAATAAAAGTGTAACAAAAAAACACACAATTTGATGTGGATTGAAATGAGCCGCGGGTTGGCGACCCCTGCCATAGAGGAACTATTAATCCTTCAAATGAAATTAAAACATCACAGAGTTTTGAGGTTTTCATGTGACAAGAGCAATAGGTAATATACAATCTAGGACTAAGTTTGAGTTGTACCTGATTTTGCAAGTCTTAATCACGCTTTCATAATTTCATCCCCCTCAGCTTTATCTTCCCTTTGTGATTGAAGTGAATTTAATAGGTGATAATCATTTAGTTTTTAAAAGTAAAAACTTTTTGAGACAGCATGGTGGTGTAGTGAGAAGGGCATAGGACCTACGTCGTAGGTCCTCCAACCAGAAGACCGGGGTTCAAACCACTATCCTGCTCAAGTGTCCTTGAGCAAGACACTGATTCCCTACCAGCTCCAATGGTGCAGTTTTGTAGCTGATCCTGACCTCGGACCTCCCTGTGGAGGTGAGCAAGAGAAAAGAGTATGTCCTTACAGGGATCAATAGAGGAACACACACACACATCCATAAGGTATTATAACTTTCACCTGGTCCATCTATACTTTAGAAAGAGCAGGTAGTCCTTATATTTTGTGCAGTCTGTGTAAGATTCACCTTCAATTTTCTCAATGTCTGGTTAGAGTGTGGTGGAGTCCTGAACAACCCAGCGGGGGGGAACTTCACCTCCCCTGGCTACCTGGTGTCCAACTACAGCAACAACCTCAACTGTGAGTGGCTGATCCAGAACCCATGGCATATCAACTCCTCCATTGTGGTGCTGATTGAAGACCTTCACCTGGAGAACCACCAGACCTGCCAGTCTGACTACCTCCAGTTCCGCCTGGGTAAGCCCACAAAAATATCAGCTATTGGAAAGAACTAAAAGGCTAGCATTGGCTCCATTGCAACTGTGATGCACTGCAGTAAGTTACATTTGTTTACAGATGGGCACAATTAATCATGGGAGAGTTGTTGGGAGGAAGGGTTCTGTCAAGTTTTGACTGAAAAAATGAATGGGTACTCAGTTTTTAACATGTTGCTTACATGTTAAAAACTGAGTAACCATGCATCTTATCATGCAAATCTACAGAGACTCACCAACCCGATGTTTTTGTTAAGGGAGTAAAGCTCAATGTGGTCTCAGAGTTAAAATACCTCTGAAACATTCTAGATTCAAACCTATCATTCAAAAAGCAAGTTAAAAAAGTGATAAATACTGTCAAATTTAATCAGGCTAACTTCAGACACATATTTAACAACAGAGGCAGCCAAGCTCTTCATGCACGCCATGATCTTCTCCAATATATCATACTGTTTTATAAGCTGGTCACAAGCAAACGCAACAACTCTGAGGCCACTTGAATCCCTTTACAAAAACACACTAAAGACACTTGACCGAAAGTCTAATAGCTACCGCCATTGCCATATAGTACAAATGTATTTAATTTTGTTAGTTTTAAACGTTTTGCAGATGCTTGCCTAATTTTTAAGGTCTTACATGGGCTTGCACCTCCTCCACTGAGCCAGTTTATAACTCAGAAGGATAGTAACAGCAGGGCAACAAGGGCAACTACTAGAGGAGACTGTGATGTACCATTTAGACGTAGTAAGTTTGGGCAAACAGTCTTCTCAGTCAGAGCCACCCACTACTGGAATACTTCCCACTGATCTAAGAGAGTGCAATAACTGTCTAACTTTTAAACTTCAACTTAAGGGGTGGATTAAATTAAACCATCATGCGATCATGAGTAATCATACTAATTTCAAGCATTGCTCGTAGGGGCGGCAGTAGCTCAGGAGGTAGAGCTCCCGTCCCGCAACCGCAAGGTCGGCGGTTCGAGTCCAGCTCCTCCCGGGGATAAATCTGTCGTAGTGTCCTTGAGCAAGACACCTAACCCCAAAGACACCTGCTTCCCGGGCGCCATAATGGCAGCCCTCTGCTCCGGGCCCCCCTAGCATGTGTGTGTTGTGCAATTACTTGTGTGTATCCGGGGGGGATCCGTGATGGGTTAAATGCAGAGAATAATTTCACTAAGTGTGTGCGGTGCTCTGTGCATGTGTGTGACAATAAAGGATAAATTATTATTAAATTATTAAACACTCTTGTTTTTAATTATATTTGTCACTTTGTTATGTATTTGTGTATTGTCTTGCAGTGTATTGCAATGTTGCATCATTTTGCTGTGCTTGCTTTATCTTGTATTATCCTGTAGTGTATTGCCTGTTGTGTCGTTTTGTTGTGTTTGCTGAAGTTCATAATGTCACTACACCATTCATTTTGTAATAGCCTGCTCAGTGACTACAGATGAAAATTAGCTCACGAGCTAACTCTGGCATATTTACATTGATGTGGAAACTGATTTGTTGATTAATGTGCACTGTCCCTGGTAAATACATACATCATTGAGCAGGTACAGTACCTGCTCAAAGATGCTGCTTACATGTTGAAGACTGAGTTTCAGAATTCATGCAGATTGTTTTTCTGTGTTCCTAAATTACAAGCTTCTTTGCAAAATGTATGAGCTGTAGTTTTAGTTTGACACTTATATGGCAGTATCCTAACTTTTCAACATGCTGAGGAGCCTTCAAGCTCAATACTCAATATTTATTATTTTCAAGGTTCTTAGTCATACATTCTCCAAATTTTCTATGCTGGTGTAACCCTATGGCTTTATCCTTTTCCTCATTTGATTAAGCAGTTAGCTTTAAAGGAAAAACAGATCCCTCCATCTCTACCTTCTTGTGTTGAGAGCAAGTTTTTTGTGTGGACAGAGGGTCTGGGATGCCAGAACTTTCTGTTTATACTTCTGGAGGTAGAAGTTTTGTTTTTCCCTGGGAGGAGCTGGACTCGGCATTATTATTATGTGGTCTTAATCATAGTGATGAGGAAAGATTTCATAATGAGAAAATACTTCAATTATGAGATTGGCTAGTTTCTTTTTTCTAGGTGAATGTAATATATATCGGTTGGAGGTGGCCACATAATACAATACAATACAATGACAAACCTGCTCTCACCCACCTCAGACATCCAGTCAGGTTTCTATAGCTGCTCACCCTGGTTTTTACCTCAGAAAGGACAGTTACATCAGATGTATTGGTAAATGTCAGGTTTCGCCAGTGCTACATTGGGTCCAGGATCTTTCAAAAGCAGAATATTTAAGACTGAAGAAAATGGAAGGTTTTAAACAAAATAAAAAGTGAGGATTTTTTCTCCTGCAGGTGACTTGGATGGGGAGCTGCTGGCCAAGCTTTGTGGGCAGATCACACCCAGACTGCCTATTGTGGTCTTTACCCCGGAGCTCTGGGTCCACTTCCAGACCGACCACACCCAGGGAGACCTGGGATTCAAGGCCAAGTACTTGTTCTCTGGTGAGACCGACATAGAAACCTTCATAACCTTCCCACAGCAGTTATGATATATCAGCCTATTATGTGGGGTACACAACCTAAATATGTGAGGAGTTTTTCACTTAAATGTCTGGTCTAGAAGTTATAATGTTATCGCCCCAGTCCTTATACGGATCATTATTTCTGTCTCCAGAGTGTGGAGGTTGGCAGTCAGGACAGGGAGGGGTGATATCCAGTCCTAACTACCCCAACGTCTACCCCGGCCCCAGCCGCTGTGCCTGGCTGCTAGAGGCCCCCGAGGGCTACACCATTACTGTGAGTCTGCCTCAGTACAATACATGGCCTGGTTCAATGTCTCAGCTGAAAGTTTTGAGAGGCATTTACAGTGATATACTGTCTGTGTTTGAATATTGAAAATGGAGTTGGCAAGTTGTATGTATTGCTTTCAATCAAAACACTGTATTTTTCTACAACTCAATATTTTCTATCCACTCGAAGTAGAATGACACAGCCATTGGGTTTTATGATTTTCAGGATACTGTATTGTTATCTCTGTATTTCTAGAGTGCATTATTTTTTATTCACTTTGGGCAGTTAGCTGAAGTTGACCAAGAACACCTTGCTATTCACAGCAGTGGCCTTAGTTGGTGGTTGCAGTGTGTAGCATGTTTACATTTCATATAGACATTCACAATGGGAGCTGCCCAGTGTAACCATAGTCTTATACTGGTGACCACTGGGAGCTGCCCAGTACAACCTCAGTCTTGTACTGTCTATTGAACAGCTTCATTGAAACAGTTTAGGATGATATGCCTTGCTGAAGGGTACCTTGATGGTAGTTGTTGAGGTAGAGGTGAGTGTGTTCATTTTGCCTTTTCAGATTTTACTAGCTGGCTTCCTTGTAAAGGTTTTGTGCTCCTGCTGCCCATATTCACCTCCCTGCTGTCCATCCTGTCTGTCTGCAGCTAACCTTCAGCTACTTTAACCTGGAGCCCCACAGCACATGTGACTGGGACTCTGTCACAATCTTTAACGGCGGATCCCCTGGCTCACCTGTCATTGGCCAGTACTGCGGGATCACCTCCCCAGGAACCATCCAATCGGGATCCAATAAGCTTGCTGTGGTCTTCCTTGCTGACCACAGTGTGTCCAGAGGAGGCTTTGTGGCCTCCTGGTCTGCCGACTCCTCAGGTGGGTTCAGATCAGCCCATTGATCATGCCTGGCGGGAATTCCAGTTGAAATTAATTAACTTGTTTTTCATTGATCTTGCCTTACCCAATGGAACCAATCAGATTGCACTACAAGCACTAATCTTAGACTCCAAGCAGGCTGAAGCTAACTCTTTTAACTGATTTTCAGTTAATATTTTGCCCATGTCTTAAAATCTTTTCCTCCTTGTATTTTAATTGATGCCCATGATGCCAATGATATATCATGAAGATTAACTTTGACAAATGTTTTTTTGTCCTCTTCTATGAAATCAGTTAGAAGACAATTAATTCAGGGGTGGCACGGTGGCGCAGTGGTTAGCGCTGTCGCCTCCAAGCAAGAAGGTCATGGGTTCTAATCTCTGCCCCGGTCCCTTCTGTGTGGAGTTTGCATGTTCTCTCTGTGTTTGCGTGGGTTTCCTTCAGGTGCTCCGGTTTCCTCCCACAGTCCAAAGACATGCAGGTTAGGTGAATTGGAGACTCTAAATTGCCCATAGGTGTGAATGTGAGTGTGACTGTGTTTGTCTGTCTATGTTATCCCTGTGATGGACTGGCGATCTGTCCAGGGTGTTTCCCTGCCTTCCGCCCGATGCATGCTGGGATAGGCTCCAGCCCCCCGTGACCCTGAATAGGAGTAAGTGGGTATGGACGATGGATGGACAATTAATTCAGGCCAATGTCCTTGTGTGTGTCCATTCCAGCTCTGCTGTTGTGTAGTGTGAACACTTATTGATAGTAACTTCAATGAGAATTAAACAACGGGGCACCAGATGTCAGCCAGCATCAACAGGTCTCATCTGAAGGACTGAATTCCAAACTTGCTTGAATTTAAACCCATACAATGAACACAGGAGATTACTTTATGTAAAAGAGTATATTTATTAAATAAGGTATACTCAATAATTAAGCAATGACAAGTAAACATGAAATGGACAAGAGGTAGATTCACGGCTGAATTGTGATTGCTCACAAGAATAACTAGACCAACAACTAAGCAGACACTATTACAGGACCTAAAGGATAAGTTTGCTATTTTGGAGCTTAGACCCTATTTGCTGACTTTTTACCATGCAAATAACATGTAGAGACCATAATTTCACTGATCAGTTCAGTATTGAGCTTTCTACAGTTTTTCTGCAGGCTCTTAGAGCCGTTTAGAGTACGGACATTTACAGTGTGAAGAGCGGTTGGTGAAATAGTTCTGTTTCAAATGGAGCTGTTGTTTCAGCATTCACATTGTGATAGCCTACATTTAACAGGAGAGCATACAGAGACCTGTAAGAATACACACTGAGCTTCCCATCTCGGAAAAGCACATTTATCATGTTTTTCCAAATCATTTAGGATTGCCCAATATACTTCTATTGTAGCCCAGTAAGAGCCTGCAGGAAAACTGTAGAAAACTTAATATTGAACCTGAAATTATGGTGTCTATGTGTCAGTTGCATAGTAGAAAGTCCGCAAATAGGGTCTAAAGTCCAAAATAGCTAACTTATCCTTTAAGCAAACAAAGGCATGAATCAGCAATCAGATAAGCAATGATATGGGTGACAGTGTAACTACCTGAGAACACTCACAGTACTAAGAATACTGAATGACTTGGGGCAGTTTCACACTACGGACCCAGGGCCATTTCCAAGCATGATTCCCCCCAAATTCCGGATTGTTTGTTTAGTGTGAACACGGAGTTCTGTCCCCAGGCACGGATCACCATCCCGGGACTTCTTGAAAAGGTGGTCTGGGGGACGGTTCAGGCATCCCCGGGCATGGAACGATTCAAGTGTGAACACAACTGTACCGTATGCGTGCAGCACGTGCCGATCTCAACCTCCGAACACATACGTGATAAAGTAGGAAGGCGGGCGAGTGGGTCATCTTGCTGTATTGGAGTGTTGCTCTCATGTCTCTCAAGTGTGCTCGGGAACAGAACAACATTGGTAATGTGAAAGCTGGCCGGCGGGGAAGTGGGGAGGGGGGACCATCGTTCTCGGGGACGGAATGGAGGCAACCCTTCCTAATGTGAACAACCTTAGAATACTGAATTGTGGAGACTTGCAAAGTGCTGACCCACTAAACACAGGGAAGCTGCAATAAATAAAATGATGTGTTGTGTAAACTGCTGTGTAGTTGAGTGGAAATGGTAGATGATATGTGTGGTCACCATACTCTGGAATGATGGCCAGTGTATGATGATCATACATATGCCAGAAGCAGTAGAGGTGGGTCCCAAGAGAGGCGGTGAACAGTTAGGCAGTGTATCCGTGAGGACACACTGACAGGGCACAGATGAGTGATGGAGGTTCAACCGTTGTTCAGAGTGAAGCTCAGCAGGGCCACAAAACAGAATGGAGCAAGTAGACCTCAGTACTCAGCAAGGCCTGATAGACTGGTGAACGTCAAGCACACTCCAATAGAGCTAAATTGACAAGTTTGTTGTGATGGTCACTCTAGGTGGACGCCGACCTTCTCTGGAGGTTGCACTCAGTTCAGTGACAGTTGCAGAGTTAGCTACAGTTGTGGTTTACATATGCCTGTAAAGAACATGATCATGGTAGTCTTGAGTTTCCAATGATTTCCACTTATTATTCTAACTTGTTTTTCTGTGATGGAACATTTGGAACACATACGTCTTTGTCACAAAAACATTCATGCATTTTGGTTGTTTTATACATGGAAATATGACAGAGCAACTTGAATTATCAATTTTGATGATGTAGAATGTTGTGGCAATCAAATTTGCTTTGTGGCATGGCCTCTTAACTTCTTGTTAGCGATTATGATTGACTACAGCTGGTGACTTCTCAGAGCTGTTTACAATAGGGCTCGTTTGATACACTCAGCCATAAAAGCTACAATGGTAAAGTCTAAGGAGCTCAGCACGGATCTTAAAAAAAGCGGATAATTGACAGGAAAGTCACTTGGAGCCATTTCAAAGCAGCTACAGATCCCAAGATCAGCTGTGTATGAAGTATAAAGTGCATGGCATACGTTACATTACATTACATCATTTAGAAGACGCTTTTGTCCAAAGCGACTTAGGACAAGGTGAGGCCTTTAACCCCAAGAACACCATACCTACTCTCAAGCATGGTGGTGGTGGTGTTATGCTCTGGGCATGTTTTGCTGCCAGTGGAACAGGAATTCTTCAGCAAAGCCTAAAATCATCAGCCAGATGGTTGGGTCTTGGACGCAGGTGGGTGTTCCAAGAAGACAATGGCCCTAAACAAAAATCAAGTGGTAAAGGAATGGCTAAATCAGGCTAGAATTACGTTTTTAGAATGGCCTTCCCAAAATCCTGACTTAAACCTCATCGAGAACAATTTGGCTTGTAGAGATAATACCAAGGTGGAGACAGTCTTTGAAAATTACGTTGTTTCAACTAATTTAGCATATGTGTCATGGCCAAGTGCATGAAGTCCCAAGTGTAACAAAGTGCACGTTGTTTTGTTGTGTTTGTCACATAGGCTTATGTGGGGCAGTAATGTCTAAAGTTACAGTGGGATAAAGCTCCCAAATCTACACAATTATCAGTAATAAAACTTTGTAAGACCAACCTTAAGAAAAAGCCAGAGCAGCCAGCGTCAGTACCGGGAGTGCAGTCATCTGTGTTTCACTGACACATGGTTGAATGGGACTATACCGGACTGTTCAATCGAACTAGCCGGCTTCACGCTAGTTTGGGCGGACAGAGAGAAACAAAGCGGCAAGAAGAAAGTAGGTCTAGCCGTCTTTGTTAATTCCAGATTGTGTAACCCTGGACACATAACTGTGAAGACACGCATCTGTACTCCTGATATCAAGCTGTTGGCTGTGGGTCTGAGGCCATATTATCTTCCTAGGGAGTTTTCACACGCCATTGTAGTTGCTGTTTACATACCACCGATAGCAGCAGAGGCGCATGCTAGTGACGTCTGCCCCCAACACAGGAGGACAGCTCAGTGACACCCCCGCCCCCCTATTCCCCTGGTCCCAGTCTGTCTTCCACATCAGAGGGCAGTCCCCTAGGAGTGCAGATCAATAACAAACTGGACTGGTCGGACAACACTGAGGCCCTCTAAAGGAAAGTACAGAGCACGCTGTTCTTCCTGAGGAGGCTCAGGTCCTTCAATGTGTGTAACAGGATGCTGCAGATGTTCTACCAGGCTGTAGTAGCCAGTGCACACTTTGCTATGGCATGCTGAGGAGGCGGCATCCAGGCAGGGGATGCCAACAGGCTGAACAAGCTGGCGAAGTAGGCCAGCTCTATTGTAGGAGTCAAACTGGACAGTCTGGAGGTAGTGGCAGAGAGGAGCATGAGGTTCCTGGAGAACCCGTCTCACCCTCTCCATGATGAGCTGAGGCTGATGAGGGGCACCTTCAGCCACAGGCTCATCCTGCCACAAAGCAGGATGGAGCGCCTTATGCGTTCGTTTGTGCCTGCAGCCATCGGACTGTTCAACATGGTCAACAAGTGACCAGCTACCCCGAGCCACCCACACCCCAACTGCACAATTACTGAACCCTAGGCCCCCCACCCCCCCGCTAACCTGCACTATGTTGCACATGGAGATTACACATCTCTAGACTATATCAAGGGTTCTTAAAGAGAAAGTATGGCTATTATGGCTAGAAATTAGCTTATGACCAAAGTTGACTCATTGTGATTTTCAAGTTGTTATAATCATGTAACTGGAAAAACTTCATTGATCTAACTGCAGTTTGCTCTAAGTATTATTGAATAGTTTATTGCAATAGAGAGAATCACTCTAAATCACCCAGCATGTTTACATGGCCCAGCACTTTGTCCTGGTTGTCTGGTGCAAACATTAATTCAAATTTAAAATAATTTCATACGTACACACACAGAGTTCCACAAATGAACAACTGTACAGTATATAAATATTAGGTGCAAGATTAATACTGTACCATGTCTTCAACATAATGCCTCCATGTTTTTCTGTTTCCCGCCATGCGTCTAGGCTGCGGAGGGGTGTTCCATGCTGACACAGGAACCATAAAATCTCCAAACTATCCTCAGAACTTCCCGGGCAATGTGGAGTGTTCCTGGCAGATTATTGCCCACGAGGGAAACCACCTGGAGATGAGCTTCAGCAGCAACTTCCAGATCCCAGACAGCACCGGGACCTGCCAGGACAGCTACGTTAAGGTACCAGCACTGGGCTGCAACAAATTATTGTTCTAGGGCTGGCCCCGATACATTTGGGGTATTTGTTCATTACGTTGGTATTCAAATCTCAATTCAGTACTCTGATGTTTCGATCTTTGAATTTTTCTTAAACAACAAAATTGTAGCCTAAACTACAATACATTTTTGTCAGCAAATATCTATATTTTAGGTAGACCATTTATTATAGCCGTTTTGGTTAATGCATCATACATTTGCACAGGACATCCATGTCACCTCGCCTCTGCACAGCACAGCTTTCCACAGCATTCCACATGGCCGCTAGAGAGGGCAAAGATCAGAATAAAAATCGGGTTTATTTCCCAAAAATGCTTTTACAAATATTTAAAACATGTGACTGGTTCACAGTAACTTGCACTGTACTTACATTCAACAATCAATGACAGCAATAACAATCAACAACAAGAGTAGGTTTTACCTTCAGTAGCCTACAGTAAACAGTGGTGCTATCATGCACAGCAGTAAAGTGAATTTGTGCATATGCATTGGATAGGTATGTACAAATATAACTACTAAATATAAGAAATGTAGGAATAAATTATTGCACAATGAACATGGCTGTGATTGTGTAATATATGATTGACAGGCATTGCCCTGAGGACATGCCATGACAGGTCACATGGCTGGGTTAATTGTTCATTAGAGTGATGGCGTGTGGGTGCAGTCGTTGGTGTACAGGTGAGAAGAGCAGTGGGGAGAGCATGCAGCCCTGTGGCACGCCTGTGCTGGTTGATCGGGTGGAGGATGTGAGTTTCACCTGTGCCACACCGGGCAATGAAAATTGAAACATTACACGTTACTACTGCTGCAGTTTAGCCAACATTAGCTTAACACAGCACTGCGCTAGTAGTTGTTCAGAGGTCTGCAGTGGTTTGCTTAAACATTGAGGACATCTGACACTATGAGCACATAACTTATTTACACTTACTGTGAAGATGCTCTGCCATGTTCCAAGCTGGGATGTTTTATTTTCAGATGCTGACACAGAAGCGTCAAACCAGCCAGAGATATACAGAATATAAATGGAAACAAAGTAATTTGCCTTTCAAATAAACATATTAAAGTGTTACTTTTTGTACCAGAGCTCCAATTATATAGCATTTAGGAACAGTTGTTCTGTCATTTTGGGAAGAAAATAACAATTGTATTTTTATTTAGAGGCCTACTCCCCCAAAAATGTTACAATGTATATAATGACTGGAATATGTATTTTGACTATTCTTGCTATAAAAACATAGAAATGAAAAGAGGGGGAACAACTAGGTGTGAATATCTGATGACAAATGGGGGGAGAAGAAAAGAGATAGAAAGGAGAGAAGAGATACAGGTTTGTAGTTATGGATGGCAGCAGGGTCGAGGGAAGGTTTCTTGAGTAGAGGCTTGACTCTGGCAGTTTTTAAGGGAGGAGTTGATGAAGGTAGTGAGGAAGGGTGTGATGTCAGTGCAGATGATTTGGAGGAGAGTAGTGGGGATGGGATTAAGGGGGCAGGTGGTGGCTCGGTTTGACTTGACGAGTGTGAGGACATCGTCTGGGGAGAGAGGAGAAAAGAATGCAAGTCTAGAGACAGGGGATGGGGGGGGAGGTAAT